>JAKIRU010000056.1:0-62067 GCA_022577715.1 Wickerhamiella alocasiicola
GCTAACCTGAAGATCAGTGCAGATCATGGAGGATTGCTCCAGGGACGTTTATACAAACATATTATATCCAACAAATATTCAAGATAATAGGACGCATAATCTAAAAATTCGCTTCAGACGCATATTCCCGTGCCTGTTATTGGTTGACCAATCTAAATATAGAGCAGCATCATCGGCTCTGCATGTGGTTTGCATGTGACGTCAGGTTTGCAATGTTCCCCGTGAATTTCTGGGGACGATTAGCGACGTGATTAATCGCCGACTAGATATTCGAAAAGGAAGGATCAGCTCAGGATCCACATAGCACTCAATACATGCACGGAAGTCATAAAGCCGCATTGTAGCCGAACGTTGAATTGACATTATTTAGTAATCCGCATGGACCCCTAGAAACGAAACCTGGTGACGCAAGGTTAGCATGTGCGCTACTTTTTCCCTGTTCATAAAATTCACTCGAATAGTCTACCCTTGAGTCACTCAATTAGCTGAAATTTGCCACTATCATGCGATGCCTGACACCGCCCATGAAGACAGGTGCATACCGCGCCGGAGAAAGTTAAATTGCGGAAGATGCAACAGTTTTGCAGCCAACCTAAACCGATTATCATAAAAGGACCTGACTTTAGAGCCTTGTGCCACCACGCAAATGAAGTTCGCAACTCTCGCCGTTATTGCTTCTGCCACAGCCGCCCACTCCTCTTCGCACAAAGCATCCGAAAACTCCACCACTGCCAGCGGTAACAAAACTACAAGCGCTGGCGGCAAGAACTCCACTAATTCCACCCACCCAGGGGCTAAGAGCAGTTCTACAAAATCATCTGACCACGCCCCCTCTGTAAATGGTGCAGCGCTTGGCGCTTCAGCCATGAGCGTGGCACTTGGCGCTGTCGTTGCCGCTTTTTTGTAAGAGGATATTTAGTCCCTCAGTTTACTAAACATATAAGGTATAATATGATCTGTAGCTATAGCTCTCCCCTTATCTGATGGTCCTTCCATCGTTTGCTCTGCAGCTCACTTGCATTGTATGTGCATGGTCAAGATGGCACCCCCACCAAAAACTGCACTGAACTCACACTGATTACCACAGGGACGCCACACTACAGACAAAGCTAGGTTCTATACCAGAAAATTAATACCAAAAAGTGCAGTAGAGACCTTCTTAGGGCCTTTTTCATGTAACACAGAATGCATTACCCAGCGGCTGATCGCTCATTATGCACGTTGGCGTGGATGACAAAGGTACATGTCCCAATTGGGATTGAGAAATTTCGCGAATACAAAACAAAATTTGGAGCAACCATGTCAAAAGTACGCAGCGAAGCGTAGAAAACTTTCCCTTTGACTGAGTGACCATGTAAAACGCGTTTAAGCAGTTGTTCATGTCGATCCCTTTGATCCGTTTTGAGTAAGGGGGCGCATACTAATGCACGCACTCCGCTGCGGGTAATGCATGATAACGACCCGCGGACTATAAATGGGCGGCCACCCCCTTGAATCATCTCTCATCCAAATGCAGTTCTCTTCTGTTTTCGTTGCTCTCATTGCTTCCGCCGCCGCTCAGTCCAACTCTAGCTCCTCTGGTGCTGCTTCTTCCGGTGCTGCTTCCAACGCCGCTGTCGCCGTCGCCCCTGTCGCTGGTGCCGCCGCCGTCATTGGTGCCTTCGTCGCTATGCTCTAAGCGTTGCTCCAAATCTTTATGTAGTTAATAGAATCTAATTACACTGTGCTATAGCATGCGAACATGTTAACCTGCCGCCTATGCGGATCGATATCTATTGTGCGTTCCGGCGCAACTTTTAGAAATAAACGTGTTAACGTAATTCTTACCGCCCTGCAACGTGAGCTATATATAATTGGACAAGCTTGCGTGACCGTTCCTGCGCATGCGTGATGACATCACTATGTAGAGAACTTGCACTAAAGTAGGAGACAGAACCACCAACATTCCAATCACAAAATGTGTAGCTTGGGACACAGCAGATGTGTTCTAGGCATGGCAATCTGTTTGTTCTAGTAGCACTACTTCTTTAAAATTAGAACTAGCAATCAGCCCCGCAGATAACGCAAGCCCCAAGTATGTGGCTATTTCAGCACGTAGTCTTTGCATAATGGTATCGAGGGGCAGGCGAGATGGAAATCTCGAACTACACAGGTACACAATGTTCTAGCTAGTGTATTTTTACCTGATTGTATTCTCCATGTCTCTTTAGCTTGTCGCTCCAAGCGACGATCAGAGTACTCAGCAACTTGACTCATCATGGGTGCGGTGAGCTGTAAAATGGACGGAGCAGCGTTCCAAAACGCCAAGCGCTTCTTCGTTAAAGAGATTACCGCACACATTTATGACGACGAAGAGGATACTAGTGGCCCCGTGGTTATGCGAGCTGAATTGGACAAGGAAGGCAAGCGAGCCCCCACCATAACTCGCCCTGATGGCCGTCCAGTGGAATACGTTTATGCCCAGGACTTGTTTATTCCCAAAATTCCTCATTCGCATCATGTGACAATCATCAAGTTCAAAATCACCATGCTTGTTACCCCCAGTGCCCCCATCCATAACGTTACGTTCGTAACGGGGAATTCGAGACGAGAAGTGGACAGCTTCATCGCAACAGAGCTTGTCCAAAATGCAAATATTCAGAATGAATCAAACGTTACTCTTTTAGGGGACTTCGTAACCCGCAATGATTCACCAGACGTAATCTCTCATACATTTGAGTTCAAAGTCCCTCACCCTCGGTCTATGCCCGTGCCGCTACATTTTGTATTCTGTGAGTACCAAAAGGCTAGCCATTCGTTGGAGCCCCTCGCATCCGGCTATTTCTATCTCACCGAGACTGAGATTCCTTCAACTGGAACACTCCACCTGGACCGGGTTATGAGCCCCGATGCCACATTTGCGCCAATTCGTGAACTCGCTATCAGTCCCCCAAGGGACCCAGTAGTTGTGTCAACATCGCAACAGGCATCATCACAGCAGGCCTCACGAGAATCTGGTCTAGGTCCCAAACAACCGCACATCGACCAATTTGAAGACGGCCCTCTTTTTAGATCCAAAATTAGCGCTATGGAGTCTCGGACAGCTGCTTTGAAGCAATCCACAAAAACAATACTCAAACGCGCACTGGTTGTGCACGAGCAACTGAAGGAGGCCGCAGATGCTATCCGTTGGTTCACATCGGGGTTGAGCAATGCAGCTAAATCTGACATACCAACTCTTCAAGTTCTCATGCCACTATTTAATGATCATTCACAGGGTTTACCGGCGGCGCGCAATCTCATGCTCACCGTTTGTGCCGAGTTTGCAGCGCTTGTTATAACTCCCCTCAAGAACCTATACGACTACGATGTTAAGCCATTAGAGCTGAGAAAACGAGAGTTCGAGGAAGAGTCATCACAATATTACTCGTGGATGTCGCGCTATCTTAGCACAAAACGCGATCGTCGCGACAAAACGGTAGAGAATGATGCCAAATACCTTGACAAGCGTCTCTCGTTCGAAACCTCAAGATTTGACTACTACAATGCGCTACTCGACGTACATGGTGGCAAAAAGATGCAGCAATTGGCTTTTCAGGTGGCACTGTTCACTCAGCGGTGGAGGGAGCTGACTACCGGAAACTCTGAACTACACAACAACGTGAAGTCACCCGTGGCGAATCTCGTCGACGAGTTACGCCAAGCTTCAAAAGACTGGGCGCGTTATGATCAGGAGCGTGAGGACCGCAGACGGCACCTTGAGAGATTCTTGGAGTCCAGTACGATGCCGTTCCCTGATCAGACTCTCGATGATAATGATATCGACAAGATGGAGGCTGTACAGGACGAGGCCGCTGCACACAAGGAGGGACTGCTATGGGCTCTGAGTCGTCCCGGCGGTATTGCTGAGGCCCAGAATCTCAGTAAACAGGGTATAAAGTGGCACAAGTATTGGGTTGTACAAGATGGCGGAAAGTTATGGGAATATGCTAACTGGAAGCAAGGTATGGATCTTCATAACGAGCCAATTGATCTCAAGGTTGCCCGTGTGCGCGAGGCTAACCCAGCGGATCGAAGGTTCTGTTTTGAAATTGTTACTCCTAACTACAAACGTGTTTACCAGGCCACAAGTGATGAGGATCTCAAAAGCTGGATCACATATATTAATCGCGGTATTTCCTCTTCACTGGAAAATTTTAATAGCGACTCCCCCATGGTCATGTCAATGGCGAGCACGCAAGAGTTATCGATTGTCAAACCCAGGGACACAATCGAGAAACTGGGTGAAAATATTGGTCGTAAGCTGAGTCTCAAAACAGGAAGTCGTAGAAATAATACACCTTCGTCTGGTGCCTTTGGTAGCCCCCCTGGTGACCGTAGTGCTTTCTCGACCCCAACACAGACGCAACTTCCTAATCCACAATTGTCCAAATCTGCTCTAGTGTTACTGTCGTCATTACAAAAGATTCCCTCCAATCGTCAGTGCGCTGAGTGCGAGACAACAAAGAATGTCGAATGGGTATCGATCAATCTCTTAGTGTTGTTGTGCATATCGTGTTCGGGCTCACACCGTTCGTTGGGCTCCCACATTTCCAAGGTGCGCTCCTTAACTCTAGATACTGTATCCTTCACGAAGGACCTTGTCGAGGCTCTCAAGGGCGTTAGCAATGCAAAGTTGAACGGCGTATGGGAGAGCCGCCTACACCAAAAGCCTGCAATTACAGACCGTAATCGATTACAGTTTGTAACGGAGAAATATGTGGAGAAGGCATTCATAACAGAGATTGACAAACCTAACGCATTCCTTCGCAGGGCGATTTCCGAGCAAGACGTGATCAAGGTGTGCGCTGCTTTGGCAGCCAGAGCCAATCCTAATGCTGCCAGCGACGATGGCGAGCCCCTGGTGGTTTACGCACTGAGGTGTACACCACCCGAAGTAGACAACTTCATGGTCGCGGAAGTTCTCATTGTCAATGGTGCTACAATCCCTGAAACTATCCCACATGGCCTCGGCAGTGCTGCCAAAAAGTATTTGGAACAAAGAAGCCGCATTTAATATTTCAGTTTCATCTGCTATTATAAGGCGATACCCACCACCTTTCCCTTCATACTATACTCATCTAAAGGTAGGATTGGGGGTTTTCACAGCATTCTAAGTTGTGGGTACTTGCTAGTTTATTTAATCTTTTTGATCTATTTAATCCCTTATCATCATTTCTTTACTGGAGTAATGACTAGATTTGCACAATCGTTACTTTCTTGACCGCAAACTCCACATTTGCCGATGTAGACCCTTGTTTATTTATTCCCAGAAAGTCAAGGTGTCCTGCATATACTGCACAGACCTGCGGGCTATCGAAATGCTTTTGGAAGTCAAGGGATGACGCTTGCGTGGGCGGAGATCGTCACAACTGGGGTCTCATATATGAAACACACGTACCAATGGGTATTCAGAACAAACAAGCAAATAAGCTTTTAAGGACAATAGCGGGTCTGGAAAATATTTTCCGACAGCTGATACAGCCCTAACCTCGTAATTGTTTTGGGCATCCACGAGCAGGTTTGACAGGAGTAAACGACGGGTGTGCTGTCAAGTGCAGAGACATGGCAGGCTGTTTGATAGAAGAGTTTGATTTGAAGAAAATTACCGAAATAGTGTCTGTTAAAGGCTTTTATAGACATATTACGCCAGCGAAGCGGCGTTTCTTGAAATGCACGCTGATTAGTCAGTAGGAGTTGCAAAAGTTACGTGGCTGAGCAGAGAAACTGCATGGATTTGCAAAGGGCGGAGCGAGGTTTTACCATTTACAGCTCTGTTTAGTTAGATTACTATTGAATCAGCCAATATAACACCTACATTCCAACTTTTTATCTCACTATCGACATAATGCGGCGCGTACCGTCGATTACCAGTGGTCCAGCCAACGCGGTTTCTCGGGTGATTGGCAGACACATGATGCGAGGGGTATGTCCAAACAACGAGGGGAGAGAGATGAGGGCCATTCAAGGAAATAAGCATGAGCGGTAAGCATTAAGCAGCTAAAGCAAGTGTAAGAATAGAAAAATTGAAAGAGTTGCTCCGCTATGCAGGTCAATCTGATACTACTTTCTTGACGTCGTATGCAGGTTCATGCAGTAGGGACTATCCATGAGTGGGGGAAGTTAAGAGACACGACGTATAAGAATCAATTCCACGTACAATTGGCGTCAAGCATGCATCTCGTCGCGAAAGAGCTAATTATAGTGCCGCAAAGTCACCCTGTCACCACACCATCGGCAGGCTGGTTGCATGCAGGTAGAGTCGGTATGCATATGCAGACCATTGGTGCATGTTTATAAATACCCTGCGGCGCCCATCTAGCCGAGTTCCTAAAAAATGGTATTCATGCGTGATCTTCTTGTTGCCGCGTACCTTCTCTGCACTGGTTACGCTCAGGGCCAGGACTGCAGCAGTGATATCGAAATTAACAGCCAGGCTGATGCCGATGGAATTCAGTCCTGCGGCAATTACTCCGGTGCTATTACCATTACTGCCGGCGGTGATATCACCTTCAACACCCTCCAGTCGATTGGATCTTTGACTGCCAACAACGCTTCTGTTAGCAGCATCAGCGCTCCCCAGCTCAGCACCATCGAGAAGGAGTTCAACCTCCAGCAGCTCACCTACTTGAGCACTCTTAGCATGCCTGTTCTTAACGAGGTTGGCTCCATCAACTTCCAGACTTTGCCCAACCTTAAGGAGCTTCAGTTCAATGCTGGTGTCCAAAAGGCCCAGGAGGTCATCATCTCTGATACCTACCTCCAGAGCTTGTCTGGTCTTAACTTGAGCGACATTGCTACTTTCAACATCAACAACAACAAGAACATCCAGTCCATCAACGTCAGCATTAGCAGTGTCTCCAACGCTCTTGACATTTCTTTCAACTCCCAGAGTGTCAACGTCTCTCTTCCTGCTCTCCAGTGGGCTAATAACGCTACTTTCCGCTCTTGTGGCTCCGTTGACGCTCCCAAGCTCCAGTCCGTCAACCACTCTCTTGGTTTCTTCTCCAACTCCTTCCAGTCTCTTTCCTTCGATGGCCTTGAGACTATTGGTGACTTGACCATCAACCAAAACAACAACCTTGCCAACATGTCCTTCAACAGCATTAAGGAGCTCGATGGTGCCCTCGTTGTCGCCAACAACTCCAAGCTTGGCTCCATCACCGGTTTCTCCAATGTCCAGACCGTCCGCGGTGCTTTGACCCTTATTGGTAACTTCACTCAGGCCTCCATGCCCGCTCTTAACCGTGTTGAGGGTGATGTCGACGTCGAGTCTGAGAAGTCTTTCGAGTGCAGCGACTTTGACTCTGCTCACGAGAACGGCGACTTCTACGGTGACAAGTACGTTTGCAAGGGTGCTTCTACCACTGTCTCCGCCAACATTAACACCGCCACTCAGACCGGTGGTCACTCTGACAGTGGCAGTAGCGGCAGCGGTTCTTCCGGATCTGCCACTGGTGGTTCCTCATCTAGCTCCAACGCTGCTGCTGGTGCTGACTTCAACATTGCCGGACTTGCCGTTGCTTTGTTCTCCCTCCTCTAATCTATTAATCTCAATTAATTGTTGTAAACTACCTAGTGCAATTGTAAACGTATCCTAATAAAGTCTATTTGTTATTATATGCTTGTGAATTCTTGAGCCCAGCGATGCGTGTGCGCACATGCGTTGCTGTCAATTCCGTCAGCTCACATGCGGGGCTATACAGCCAAGACGTTCTGTATGCTTGTTTCGCTACTATTAGATGTGTGATTCAGTCTAAGTTTAGAATGTTTCTGCATGTGCGCGCGTGTCTCTGCATATCTAAGAGATCATATGCATAGACTGAGATTGACCAGATCGCAGGATTTCTGTGGTCGAGAAGCCGCGGTGAATTCAAAAATGAGACAAATAGAATAAATTATGTACATATATGTGATAACTGCAATTGAAGCGAGGGCTTCCCGCGAACTCCCTTAAGTGAGACTTCCCCATATAGGTTTAGGCATGCCTGACCGATCGGCGAGTACGTCAACAATACATCTTCTGTGGTGTATGATCATATCCACTCGTTTGTCGTCTCGTGCATCCCAAAGTGGCAAGCTTTCATGTGCGTCGTTACCTCTCTTGGCGTTGAGTATCTCTTGAGTTATGCGCGACAGTAAATTGGCAGTTACAGCATCACCAGCGACTGCGTTTACTGACATTTCAAACATAAGATCAACGATGCTTTTAGGGTCACGGTAATACTCCCAGTGAATAGCAATGATTGTGTTGTAGGCCTCGGGAGTCAATGCAGCAGCGTCTCGCACAGGACCATCACTGGTTTTAGTGTGGAAGAAAAGGTTGAGAGCTGACTGAGGGTCGTTAAGTTCAACTAGTGCTTTCAAAACAGCCCTGAATACATGTGGTAAGGATGCATGCGAGAATGGCCCTGTAACGGTGGGATGCGTCCAATCTCTGCAATTAGGGTCAAAGTTTGGAACAACCTGCTTTTTGAAGTAATCCACAATCTCAACGTTCGATTCTAACCCCTGGATATGCATGAAGACTGGTCTCAAGTACTCAGTATCTGGTTCTACCCATTCAAGCAGTGATGCCTCTTTAATCATGGATAGAGGCTGAGCGGATGCCGTTCTAGAGGACATTCGTGGAGTCGGATTGAAAACCCGACGGAGACCGGTTGTTAAGGGCTGAGATGAAGTATTTTGTGCAGTTTTATCGGCATTTTCTAGCAGAATGTTGTCAAAGATGCGGCTGAAAATTTCATGTTCCTTGTTCTTAGCGGTTGTACTGGGATCAGTTTGCTCATCTTTGAAATCAAAAGTCAAATCCTTTTGAATCTCCGCAGAAGAGTTTTCGGATTTATTTAAAACTCGCCTACAATTTGAGAATCTCCTGAAATTTCGGATCATCATGTAATAGCAGATCAGGCAAGTAGTTTACTAAAAAGCTTAATAGGGGAGGTAGGGGAGATTACTATGAGAGGGTGAGTGGCAGTAGGGGCGATAGAGCGATATTCTATTTGAGGCGAGTAAAGAAAACTGACACACTGAAGCGAATATGTAACTTTTTTGACCCGACTCCTGCAAGGTAATGTCCCTGTCGGTGCCTAACCCATTGTACCTTCTGGTCGTTAACGCGGTTGCAACTACACTGCATAGGCTTTCTACAAGTTTTAAATTACACATGAACAATAGTTAATCTAATAAATACTCACATCTATGCTGCTCAGAGTTGGCGGCGATGGGGTTTGTTCTTAGGCTTGAGCGTCTTGGGCTTCACCATCTTGCGAGCTTTTTTGGCCTGCGTGGGTGCCTCGTTGTCACTCTCTTCATCGTCCTCCTTGGAACGCTTGCCACGCTTGTACTTCAACTTGCCGCGCTCTGTACGGATGGGTCCGCTCTTCACGGCCTCCAAGTAAGCATTGATAGCATCCTTAGGTTCCGCGTTATCATCCATATCCTCATCGTCACGAATGATAATCTTTCCATCTTTTTCGTGCAACTTGTGACGCAACTCACGTTTCTTTTGTTGCTGAGGCTTTGAAGAGGAGATGTGCGTCAACGCACCCTGGTCCATAAGATCCAAAGGCTCATCACCAGCAAGAATAAACTGCTCCTGCTTCTTAGAGCCATTGTTCTTACCATTGACCTTCTGCTGCTGGTCCCTATCGCGCTTACCATTTCTTGGCTGCTCCTGCTCCTGCTCTTCTTCGTCGGATGCATAAAGAGCCTCATCGAGCTCATCCTCGAACTGACGACCCTTAGACTTGACTTCGTCTTCAGTGGCCTTCTTACGCTTGGATCTGAGACGACTTTTTTGAATGTTTTGCAAATGCTTGATATGCTCTTCGGGGAACACCTCTTTCACACGGTCATAGCCCATCTTGCGAATGAGGCGCTCAATGATATGTCTGACCTTGGACTTAAAATGGTTGCTATGCTCCTTGTTCCACGCCAACAAATTCTCCACTAAATCACCCAAATTCTCATCCAGTGTCTCAGCTGGCAGAGTCAAAACAGATACCTTGACGAATCCAAGGGTGCTGTTGACGATCTCACGATTCTTGTTGGTCAAAAACAACCAAACAGCTTCACAAACTTCCTTGGCAAACTCCTCATCGATATCCTCATTGAACTCGTGGAAAACAAAGCTTAAAGCAAGAATACAAGCAGAAATGGAGTTGGGCGTAGAAGCAAGCAGACCAGCAGTGATCATTCTGAAATACTCCTCCAAGGATGCAGGAGCTTCTTCCTCATCATCGAAAAAGTCAAGCTCAGAGTGGTCGATGGTACCACCTTCTTTGCATCTTTCACCCATCAACGCAAGAAGACTGTATGCAGTGTCACGAGTCTTCTCATTAGTGTCCTTGGTGCAGAGCATAACTTCAGAGAGGATAGCAGGAATCACATAGAGGTTCTCGGAGGGGAGGTTCTCAACAACAGCATGCAAGGCTTCAAGACGGGTTCGACGAGCGGGAACCTGAACCGTAGGGGACAGCTCAATCAAAGTATCGGCTAGTCCCTTAGCCTTACTGGCAATTAGCTCCTTACCATGCTCGACCTCGGACAAACGAGAGAATGCACCATAAACCTTCTTTTGGATTTGATGATTGTCGGTGTGAGGAGCGAGAGCAGTGAAAATGTTGTAGAAGATCTTGTAGCCATCCTCATCAAGGTAAGGTACGATAGCGGAGATAATGTCCATCATGACAGCGCACAGGTCAAGTTTACCACTTTTGAGACTTTCAAACAAGACGGTAGACATCTGATTAAACAGCTGAGTGATCTCTTCAGCGCTAATAATTCCAAGGTAAACGTCAATAGTCTCAAGCAACACAGGACGAGTCTGCTCAGAAGCAGTGGTGTAAACGTTCAACAAAGCTTTCAAAATATCGGCAGCAAAAGTCTTGGACAAATGCTTGAGTGAGGCCTTGGCTTTTTTGATGCTGAACGCCTCGAGCATTAAAGGATTCTCGATCGCACCAGTTGCATAAACTTCATTACTCTGAACAATGATCTTGAGACTCTGGCAGATCATGGTACGGTACTCGATTTTCTCATAAAGGATTGACAGGAGGAGCTGAATGAACTCCTGAGTGAGGCCTTCTTTAACATCTTTGGGTAGATCCATGTAATGAGGTAAAAGACTCCAAATTTGGTCGCGCACAGTGGCTACGATCTTAGCGTTCTTTTGATTTGACATTGACTTGGACTTTTCATCGAACTCTTTGGCTAAAGGAACAAAATACTCACGGAAATGAGTGATAGTAGCATTTTGAATTGAGTCACGCAACAGAGGTAACATCCAGGCACGACCCATGCCTTGGCCATTGGAGGAAACAGAGAGCTGCAATGGAATAAGCTCAAGGAGTTTCTCGGGTCCGTAGGCACGGATCGCAGCACTGATAACCTCATCAGTAGCTTGACGAGATGCACTGAGACGCTCGTCACTACGAAGAACGCCAATGACTCTCACAGAGTTCTCAATAGGTGCTTTGTAGCTGACGGTATCAAAGAATGCGATATAAACTTGGCAAACACCAGCCCAGGCACCTTGATACTGAACATGCAAAAGACTGAACAATTTCTTGCCGATATCCTCAAGGATCTCCTGAGTTTCGTTTTTCAAGACCACATCAGGGGTCAATATAGTAGAGATAAATGCAACGAGACACTGGGCACTGGACTCAACGACCTCAGAAGGACATTCAGAGTTGAAGTACTCGATATTGGTGTCGAACAAGGAGGGGAGAGCTTTCACAGCGCCCTCATGATCAACAGCGACCCAAGTGGCAGATGCTTGTGCTAAGACAGCGAACCAAGAGGGTGCAAGCTGCTTATCTTTATTGGAAGGGACAAGTCCTCTGATAGTGTCGATGATGTTAACGACGGTCTTTTTGCTGATTTTACCATCAGACTCAACAATGCCTTGAAACATGACCTCGAAAAGATCAAAAACTGCCATAACGATGTATTGATCGGTTGTGCGAGTAATAGCGAGAAGAGATGAGCAGAGTATTTCGTATCTCTCCACTGGCCAGCCAACTTGGAGAACAGCCTTAACAAACTGCAAGGCATGCATTAAAGGTGCGGTCTCAGTTGAGTCGGCGTTATCAGTAACGCTTTCGAGACTGGAGTCAGCAGCCATAAACAATGCAGGATGCTGAGTACGAGTACTTCCAGACGGGACTGTAGACAAAACGTTTGAAACCGTCTCGAGTGCCTGTCTGCGAACCTTTGGCCGTGAGTCGCTAACAAGAGCCATTACACCAGAAAAAGTACGAAGAGGACCCATTTGCTCAAATGGGATTTGCCAGGCTCCATAACTCTGGGCTACAAGAAGCTGCTCAAGAACCTTAATGCAGCTGCGAATAAGAGAATTTTCGGAATTTTCAGCAGTGAGAAGAGGTGCGACTTTAGAAACAACAACATCCATCTTTTGTACTAAAATGGCTTGAGAAATATGGGGCAAAATCACCGACAAAAGGTAGACAACTGCATCAGCGGCCTCTGCCTGATCAAGAAGGCTCACTAAAGCACCGAAATAAGCAGCAGCGGGCGGTTGTTTTCCATTTTCACAAATAGTTGCCTCAATGGCAGCGAACAAGGTTCCCTGCTTCTGTTGCACGGGAATCTTTGAGTTCTTTAAAGCTCGAAGCTTTTCCAGACTCTGATCCAGATCCATGCTAAAAAAATTGGTCAGCTGAAATTTTACGCTAATCGGGTGCTCAAAATTTTAGACCTTTTTGCCACATATTCGCCACAAATGGATATGAGGTCTGCCTATGTAGTCGACGCATCAAGAGGAAACATACGTTTCGTTGACGCGAGTATGGGGTGTCGGTGTTTCAAACATAGGAGCTTAGGCAGATATTTTAATTACTTAAAGTGCTATACTCACAGTAGCATCGCAGGGGCATCATCATGTGTTGAGTGTGCCATGCGGGGATTCTACAGCTTGTTGTCTTAACGTCATATCCAAGAGCGTGCTGGAAATTGCGTCATATGTGAAACCTCGCATTTGGACATTATTGATATATGACTTGCATGATTACGCAGGTGCAGGACATGTTTCAAATATGCATAGGCGGACGAGGTGGGGTTGGGCATTTCGCACATGTGCATATCATCAAAATATCAGCGAGAGGGTAACAAAGCTTGTGTGTAGCTTGCGCCATGTTTAATAGATGTCTCCTGAGTGAAGTCTTGATGATATAAATAGCGATGCATGGGGTCTAAGGGTCACTACGTGGGGTAATGTGTGTATCTATCTGCAAGATGCAGGTACAAATCTTGTTAAATTCCAGTCAACGCCGGCCTTGTGACGGGCCAATCTCGGGTCCATTCTGAGCTGACTCTGAAACTACCTCGTTGTTTATTTCAACGCAACCATTTGCATATAATGCAAAGATTGTCGATACTACCCAAAACCAATCTACCAAGCCTCGGTCACGTGGGGTCTCTAGAGGAATGTGATCGAGTCGTGCGGAATAATCATAATTTGACCGCTTTTGTGGCCAATGCGTTCTGGTAAACACGTTTCGGTATATAAGCTACTCAGGCGCGCTTTTTTCTCTGGCCAATCAACCGCATTCTCGGCTCCCTCGCCTCGACCGGCACCCATGGTCGACTCGTTAGTCAGTCCTTAACTCTTAATTCTATGGGGATTTTTGGCAAGAAGAAAGCTTCCGTCGACGACGAGAAGCTGCCCAATGGCGAAGTCCATGATCCTATCCTCAACGCTGTTCGCGAGATGCAGCCCTGGGAACAGGCCGGTAACGAGCATAACGAGACCATTTCCCCAACCGCGGCGCGTGATGCGTTTGGCGCCCCTATTACGAACCCCGACATGAGTAACCCCAGCCGCAGCCGCGAAGAGCGTCCTCTTGATACTATCAGATCCTTTGAGTACCAAGCTACCGGCGATGAGCGCCTCAAAGACATGGGCGAGACACAGCGATTTGGGTTCCGTCCCCGCCCCGACTTTGTCGCGATGCCTTCGTTTGCTGAGAACCCTTACGCCCCCGAATCCAATGTTATTGCCTTGGGAGACCCTAATGTCCAGCCGGAGCCCCGCAAGGAGGCTTATTACCCGGACCAACCAACGCCGGTCAGAAATATGAAGAAGAAGGGTGGACTGTTCCGCAAAAAGAAGAAGGACTAGCCGCGGGACGTCTATGTTCTATGTCTATGTACGTAAATTATTTCAGATTATTCTAACATGCGAAGGATCTGCTGGTAGAATACCAGCATGACACTGCTTTGGATTGAGGTCCAAACAAACCGAGGGCCGACGCCACTAAACAGCGAAAGAAGTGACTCGCTACGTATCAGCTTCAGGCCCTGCCAAATAGATGTGATTGCACCGTTTGTTTGCGTCTGAATACGCGTTTTGATCACATCTAATGGCGTCGTAATTACACCTGCCAATCCACCAGCGGCCGCTCCTGTAGCCAGCTCCAGGGGAAGCCCAATATGACGAGAGTTTTTGTATCTTTGCGCCTGCGCATAGAATTTTTCATAGAAGGCAAACTGCAGTGCACTGAAGGGAAGATCTCGCACAAGTGTCGCCTTGTACCCGTAGAAAAGTGCACCAGCTCCTTCGGAACGAACAATTGTTTTTGTTGCATCAGCAAGCCCTTTATAATTGTATCCACTGTTGTAGAATTTGTTGTTGTATGGCCCTTGCAGCTGGAAACGTGCTTTTAATACCTCGCTGGGTACGTAAACAACACTAGAGGCTAGATCACCGAGAAACCCAGCGGTTAAATGAATTGGGGTCTCACTGATAGGGGTATGCTCGGCCATAACTCGTTTCGTTGTCTCGTAAGTTCCAAAAAACAACATTGTCGAAGGAAATGATCCTAACAGTGCGGCCAAATAGCCTCTATAAATGCCGAAACAAAGACCTTCTTCCTTGATAATAGTGCGGGTGGTTTGCCACATTGTACTGTACTTTGTTACTCCCGAGGATCCTTGTTGTCTCGTTTTAACTGTGTCTAGTGGGTACATGGCCGAGTCTCCAACTACGCCGCCGAGACCACCGGCAAGGAGAACGTGAGCCATCGGAGACTGAGCTTCTCGACCTTCTTGCTCATGGTTTTCTATAGTTCCGGCACTGGGCATTGTCTACCAGTATTCTGTGGTCCTGTTTTTATTTTTCACTGGACCAGTAGAATGTGGCGGTCAAAATGTGGCGGGCACCGACCCGTTCAGTGCAAGTCAGCGTCCACACGTGAGTGCCATCGTGAAAATTAAGAAAAAGCAGAAATGAAACGACCAAGCAAGGTTTTCCAAACTCTGTAGTCATATAAGCTTTGGTCGTCTGACCCTACGAACGTTTAGCTTTACGTCCGTCTTTGGTCGTGCCTTTCAGGGTATGGATGTGGGTATAGCTAAAGGCAAGGTTACCGCTGGTGGGGTACAGAACTGGTGATTGTGTTCCAATTGCCCAATCCATATCTTGCATTGCCTTACCTTCGATCTTTAAACTCGCATATCATGACGTGAGTTGGCCGCATGTGAAACCTAAGACTGCAGGGGTCCATCCATGAGGTGAACCGCTAACAATGGACTCCATAGTGCTCAATACATTAACTTCATATTAGATCCAGCTTATATTGATGGGTGGTTTACACAGTAACATTCAATTTCCTCTGTATCCCCTGTTGCTAGGCAACCCCCACTAGCTCCCCTGACTTGTTTCATCATCCCTAAATCTAGAACACCTCCGTGCCTAGTCAGGCTAATCGCGCATGCGTACTGACGCCAAGATTGTTGCGCAAGCTTTTCCAAGTAGCTTTAAATTACCGTTGTGAGCAATTGCACTGAACTAGTGTGACAGCTAAAAAAGCTCATTTTGGGGCAGTCTCGTACAAGCTCCCCTCTCCCTCATTGCAGATTCTTGGACATTTTTAGCCCAATACGTCATAAGATTTTCCGCAGGTATATTTGGCATATGGACTTGCGCGCCCAAAGAACTGAATTTTGGAAAGCAATTTTAGTTTTGTATAGATGCTACTTTAAGCTATATAATTGATTGTTGAACCTCACTAAAGAAATTAATATGGAAGGGTAAGGGTTGTGCATCCATCAGCTGATGGTCTGGCGAGTTTGTGGTGTTGACAGTACTAGACAAGGAACTTTTTCTTGGTGTAGAGACCAAGCATGGGCATCTAAGGCCCATTAATTTACAGTATCATGTAGTTACACTATTGGCTACAGATTTTTACTTTTAGTTGCTCCCAAGATCTTCTGGGCACCTCAACTATCTGCTAGATCCAAAGTGGTCCAAGTGCCTGTGATTAGTCATAATGTACAAAGAAACATCTGCAATCCTGATCGGTGCATGCACTAATATGCAGCCAAATATAAGGTTATGCCTGCAGGGCGTGGTTGAGATAAATGTAGGCCGATTTCCACCGAGAACGTTCTTGTGTGTTTGCTGATGTCTAGCCATTGGAGCATTGGCACATCTACCGTTGCCCCTGGCCTAGAAAGAGTACTGCCAGGGCTGTCTCTGAGCTCAAAAGCCAGCCGACCAATTCCCATCAAAGACGAAAGCTGGCTGAATAGCTTTGACAGGCGCCTTACACCACCCAGGCGGTCTCCCTCTCCTTCACCACCCGTTGCAAGACCCACACGTCAACCGGCGAAATCTAAGTATGCATTGTGGGTTGGTAACCTACCAACGAAACCTACGCTTGAAGAACTATGCCAGCTATTTGGGACCCCACAACTAATCTCTGTGTATCTGATTCATCGCACTGGCTGCGCCTTCGTCAACTACTCTAGTAGCGAGGCGCTTGATGAGGCGGTTCAGCTGTTTCATAGTCGTGGGGCGAAGATTCGGGACCACAAATTGGTGATTAAAGTGCAAAAACGGGCAATTAATGATTTTTCACCCGAAATTTCCTCCCCTCCTGTCTACGGTGGCGACAGCTATTTCATTTGCAAATCTTTAACGGTCGAGGATCTTGATGCCGCCAAGGCGGCAGGGCAATGGTCGACCCAAGCACATAATCGAGACAAGTTCAACACTGCTTTTGCTATCAGTGACAATGTTTATTTCATTTTCAGTGCGAATCGTACCTCCTCTTTTTACGGGTATGCCCGCATGATGAGCCCTATCCCTGAAGGCGATCTCAGTCCTGTCAATGCACCAAAGGTGGACGAGGCGCAGGTGATTGCTGTACCTGCGTACTCCAGCCAAGGTGTTGAGTATCCTGCAGGAAACATTGTTGAGGATACTACTCGAGGATGCCTATTTTGGGAAGCTCACGGCCAGGGGGAGCCAAAGGAAGCCGAGAGCGCGTGTCACTGGACTGCACCATGCAAGATCGAGTGGTTATCAGATGATTCACAGGTGATGTTTTCTCGTACCCGCCAGATTCGAAACCCCCTCAATGCCAACAAACCGGTCAAAGTAGCTCGCGACGGTACCGAGATAGAGCCTTCGATTGGTGCTCAGTTGAGAGAACTCTTTGAGACGAAATGACTAGAATATTAAGAACACGAAAATGAAATACTATTTATGTAACAGATACTAAAACCACAATTTGAAGTTTACCCTGTATATTTTTCCATGACAAAATGTGTCCTTTACTCGTTACTACTGTCTATGGTAGGTACGACAATTGTAGTTCCAAAGTTTATGGTCAGTATGGCCAGTTGTCCAGACTGAATGGCTGGAATTGCAATTACAAGAAACGCTGACTCTTACGAGTGAACAAATTCGCCTCACGCAACCACTGGCGGTAACCACTGCGGGAGAAAATACGCTCTCCATAGTAGTCTTTCAACAAGTTGGTTGCATTGGCTCTACGGGCATCAGGTCTGTTTCTATCGATTCTGCGCAAGAAATCAACATCTTTTTCAATAAATGCAGACAGGTTTTTGCCCAATGTGCCACGGAATATAAGGTTGCCAAAGGCAGGGCCAGCGAGGTAACCCAAGAAGCCAGAGGCAACGACACCAAGGCCATAAAGGTATACAACCTCAATTTCAAAAACAGTCTGAGTAGGATCAATCTCCATGTTGCTGATAACAGCCCAACCAGCGGCGAGACCGGCCAAAGTGGTCACAACAGAGCATCCTCGAGAGATGAAGCGACGACGCTGGCGCAATTTGAAAAACTGATCCCAGGTGAGATTAACATGCTTAGCTTGCTCATGAGGAGCGATTGTGTTGGAGTAAAGGCGCAAGGTACGACCAAGATTCTGCCTCAAACCGAGTCTTTGTGCGAATAGCATGATGATGAGATAAGCCAACCTCAAATTGATATTTTCCCACCGACACTCATAGAATTAATAGAACAAAAATGGGAAAAAGAGTCAAGACGCCAAAGTACACTAAAGAGGAGATTCGAGGAGCATCGAGACAGTTTATGAAGTCCCTAAACATGATCAACCAGAAGTCACTGAAATTTACGCCTGAGATCACGAATTCGCTTGGAAAAACGAGACTGATCTCCAAATCAGCAGCTAAGAGAAGAGCTCGCAAGCAGAAAGCGGACAAGGCTGCCAACCTTGGTGGTGTGAGTATGGATAATCTTGCTGATGCTCTGAATGTCGCTCAACAACAGGTTCCTGAGAAGAAACACGCGGGGCTCATTGATCCCCACAAGAACCAAAAAAATAACAAGCGTGTATTTGACAACGAGATAAACAACTACAAGAAACAAGCAGGACTCTCGTTAAATGATATCAAGGCTAGATTAGAGGCTGCCAAATCGGCTGAGAGCCAATAATCGTTTCTATCACTGGTGCTGAATGCGAGCGTTTGATAATCCTGGTTGGGCTGTTCTATGAGCTGTTCAGACGCGTGCAATGCGTCCATGTATACTCAAACTCAATAAAGAGTCTAGTTTGGGATTTAGTACCCATGCAATGCCCTAAAAGTATGGCCCACTTATAGATGGTTCACTAATAAGTGCGTGGGCGCTGAGCACTACATAACCCATATACCTAGGCTAGCGCAATAATTTATTTCTTTATTTAACTCACGACTTCTTGCATCTTCCATCCTGCTCCAACCCTACTAACTCCTTCATATGCCCAAATGCTCACGCCTGATCTCAGGATACCGCTTGTAAGCAAGATGGCATGGATGGACATCCGGCGATATGCCCTTTCCTATGTTCTTGGCCGGCTATCAGTATTCACGAATCTTGATCCGGATCAATTGAAGATTGCCGGAACATCTTTTTCAATGGATGATCTCGAGTTAGACCCAAGCAAGCTCAGTTCCGCTGCGGTGACAGTCCATTCTGCAATAGCCAGCACAACTCAGGTGGAACTCAGTACACAGGGTCTCCGAGTAAACATACAGGGATTCAATGTGGATGCTAGTATCAATAGCGTTAGTCCCGATCTCGGGTTATCGGTGATGCTCGAACAGCACCAGTCAGAGATCGATAATTTAATGGAGGCTGAAACACAGCACCAGGTTCAAAAGCCCGGGTTCATGGCGTCAAAGTTATCAGAGACCGCCCTCGGTCAACTGCGGATCGATATACAGGAGGCCATGATAGTGCTGCATGTGGGTGATATCGACATTCAAGTAGATGTGGGTCGAATGACGTTTGAAAAACAACAGGCCTGCATTGAAGGGGTCAATGTGACTTGCCGGAATTCTTCTGAGAGATCCCCGAGCCCCGATTTTTTGAACAATGAGGATGAGATATTCTCTGAACCAACTAGTCAACCCACCGAGGCCTCGCAAGAAGAGACCTTGGTCACTCATTTACAAAATATTCTCATTAAGCATGATTTTCCCGTCACAAACGCTTTAGTGCACCTTGATTCCGTCAAGATCAATACTCTTCCCGCATTATCTATGCTGATTGCATGCTTGAACGCGTTCTTTGACTTGCCTCCACTTAAAACTGACGTCGAGCCATCGCGAAAAATTGAAGTTGAACTGAGAATCGATGAGCTCCTTTTTGCAGACTGTCACCTCACATCGGAAGGTAAGTTCGAAGATGCATCAGCTAAGATATTCAGCTTGACAGGTATTGCGTTTCTTAATGACCATCTACGTGTTGATTCTCTAAACTTTCCAGGGTTGCAGGTGCTGGCACCTGTAGCCACTGTCGATATCTCTTCATCTGTCAACGTGTGTCTTGCCCACCCTATAACTGCATCGCTGGAGATGGAAGAGTTAGCAGGTTTTGTGACATTTATGAGCGAAATAATGCTAATAATTGCTTCCCTGAAAACACCGGAAACTGATGAACCTGCAGATGTTCGTATTGAGTTGCCAGATATAAGACTCAAAGTGGGTGATATAACTATTCTCGTGATCCCACAGACGTTTTCCATGGAGATGCTTGAGATCAGTGAAGTTATGATTACCACTGGGACCGACAGAGTTGTTATTACTAGCCTAGAGTTTGAATTGCCCAAAAAGCGGCTGAATATTCGTCGTGTCTCTGGTCAAATATCTAATGACACCATCGAAACAGTCACGCAGCTCAGAGAATTTTTGACTCTACCGGCCTGGGAAACACGGCAGCCTGTATTCACAGTTCCTATCCAAATGGACGATAGTACTAGGAGAAAGCTGTCCACAAGAATAGCAGTTGATTCGATTGTTATGAGTGGTATGGATGTAACTATCAGTTCGAGTCTTGTTGCAAGTTATAATGGCACATTGAGAGCAAAGCTGAAGCCCGAGGTAGTTTTTGACAACCACCGTGTTAACTCATCTGTTCAGCTCGTATGGTCTGCTGACGGGCTTTTGCTATATGTAGATGTTGCTTCCGCAATAGTCGCGTTGAAACAATTAGCTCCCAAGAAACCGAATGAAAAAGAACCGCAGCCGTTTCAGACAGTTCCCTTTCCTATCGATATTTACGTCAAAGGCAAAGCAGAGCTCAACTCTCCTGTAGCGGGACCGTTAGTCGTCAAGCTTGATGAGTGTCTACACGCCAGCATTAAAGATGACACCATCAATGGTCATATTCCTCAGCTATTAGTGAGTTTGATGGACAAGACTACAGAAGTTCCCATTCTCGAGGCTACGGATTTGCACATGAGGGGTAATTTGCTCAAGAACCAGTTTGCTACAACCCTACGTGCTGTGAACTTCTCTTGCTGTGCAGACTCCTTTTACTCCCTTTCTGAACTAGCGAAGTATCTTCAGCCTCCTACAGCCCCCGTTGATTTACCTGTTGATGGTCCTGATGGACTAAATGTCTTCGCAGATGTGGATGAGAATGCTTTCAGTATGGCTCACACACTAGATTCTAGTAGCTCAAAGTCGTCGTTGCATTATTGTGAGACCTATTATCCCAACGCTCCCTTGGCTCGAGACGGCGAACTGACAAACTTGGAGGAGCAGCCCGAAATATCTCATGCGGCACCTCTTGATATACGCGAGGACTACTTACTTGAGCTTCGTAGTGCATCACCAAAGTTAACAATGACGACCCCAGTCGCTGTAAGATTTAGAGTATTGGTGAAAACCATGTCTTGGAACCTTTATGACGGCTATGATCTTGGCGCAACTCGCAAGGCATTATCCGAGGCAGTCGACCGAGTCGCTGGTATCAGTGACAAGCTAGTTGATCTTCAATTCGAAAACAATGAGCAACCCATCGTGGGGGACTTGATGTTCAATTCTGTCTATATTGGAACGCGCCCATCCGATGGTGATTTGCAAGACGAGATCAATCGCGAGCTTGGGGGCAACTCTTTGAAGCGATCCATGCATCCAAAAGTGTCAATGAGACATAATAAAATTAAGGCTGATTTCAAGAGTTACGACGTTCAACAAGTTGGTGAAATTTTGAGCAACATTTCATTGCAGATTGAGGAGTTCATAGTTCGCGACTTGGTACCCACAAGCAAGTGGAAAGCTGTCCTATCTCACGACACTCATTCGCGGGGTGAGAATAAAGCTCAGATGTTGAGCGTAGTTGTAGAGACGGTGCACGGTCTTGAGCCAGAGCTAAGAGTAAAGGTAAATGTCAATCCCTTGAGAGTCCAACTTGACCAGGATACGCTCGAGTTTATTACACGGTATTTTGAGTTTCGACCTGAGAATATGAATGAAGCAATCGAGGAAGAAGACGAGGCGGAAGAAGATTCGCGCATATCTCGAGTGGAAGGATCGCTGCGTCCATTTTTCCAGAGGTTTCAGATCTCGGATGTGCATATCTGCTTGGACTATCGTCCCAAAAAAGTGGATTACAAGGGGCTCCGAAGTGGTCATACAGCTGAGTTCATGAATTTGTTCAGCGTCGAAAGATCCAGTGTTGTCTTGCGTCACTTGGTATTACATGGAATATCGGGGTACCCCCACCTTGGTAGCACCTTGAGTAATATCTGGGCCCCTGACATTCGTGACAACCAACTTGCCAATTTGCTTCGTGGTTTTGGTCCTCTCAAGTCAGTGTTCCAAGTTGCGGGCGGCATTAAGAAGTTTTTTGTTGTCCCTGTCCGTGAATACAGGCGCAACGATGTAGCCACTGGGTTACGTCGCGGGAGCACGAGTCTAGCGAAAAATACAGCTAATGAGCTTGTGCGATTGGGCGTACGCATAATTAATGGCCCCACACCCCGTGAGGAGGATGAAAGTGCATTGATTGATTAGAGTATTTATTGCGTTTTATTTATAGATATTTATTGAATGTGAGCTTACTTTTGTTCCCGGTTTGCCCATGCTAGAGCGACAGATGCGTTTGTCCAACCAAATCCTTCTGAGAAGGTCCCTTGATTGCCATACTCCGCATCAACCCCATGCGTGCAATCTACTACATTGTATTTCTCGTAAACAAGTCCTTCAGATCCATAGTTTCTCACAACAGTCTGTAGCCATTTTTCACTTAGACGCTGTGATTCCTCTCTATACCCATATTTGTTCAGTCCTTCCCAGGCCATAATCTGGTGAGGTGCCCATCCAGATGGGTAGTCCCACTGGCGTGGATGATCTTGTTGTAATGGTGCTGTGCAAGCAAGCCCTCCTGGCTGCTCCAAGAGTTTCAGAGCTTTTGGAACAAATTTAGCTGCTATCTCTGTTGGCGCTATACCGGCCCAAAGCACCCAAAATGAAGTACTCGATGGAACCTTGTGCTGTGATCCTTGCTTCGTGTTGTAGTCGTAAAACATAGATGACGACTCATCCCAACAATACTTGAGTATCGCCTCTTTCCTCTGCTGAGCACGATAAACCCATGTATTTGGCGTGTCGTCAAAAGAGTGCGGATAGGCAGCAATAGCTTTGGAAATGTCAGTTTCATACTTGTAAAGTAAACAATTCAAGTCTATGGTAGCGAGATCCGCGCAAACTTTGTCGAACCGAGTGCTGGTGTCATGACCAGACTCACGCACGGCCAAGTCGTGTTTAAGGAATTCCTCCAGTTCTGGACAGTGAATCTGACTATCGTTGTATTGACGCACAAATTCTGAACAGGAGAGACTGAATGATTGTGCCAATGGCTTGAGAATGTGATCGAAATGCCCTTCCTCGACCTCTTCAGGAACAGTGTAATGTCTGGCAGGAGGATGGTATCGTGAAAGTCCTGTTTGGTGATCAAGCCGAGGTGTAGACATCCAAACCGTTTCATATTCAATAATTGCATGTTTAATTGCTTTGATGAGAAGCTCTGAGTCGCTTGTCTGCTCGTATATTGACCAGGCCATATCAGTTAGAAATGGTGGCTGCGACCTGCCCAAGTAATACGAGCGATTCGCATTTAAAATCTTGCCATAGTACTTAATTTGGAAGCATTGATGCTCAACAATGTTTTGCGCAACATCAGTAAACCCATCTTGTAACAGCCCCTTTACTATGAAATAGCTGTCCCAGCCATAAAGCTCATTGAATCTCCCACCTGGAACTGCATAAGATAACGGCTCGTCGTTACGCCAAGCAAGGCTCAGAAGTCCTGGTTCATTAATTGATGTAGGGTCCTTGTATTCCACCACTTTAACGCTGGGGTAAAGCTTCTTTGCGGCATTGTAATGTGGTGTGGGCACGTAGTAGTATAGCTTCCCATCTGAGCTTCTCATTTTGGAGTCATTGAGTATGCTCTCAATATTTTCGGGAGTCATTTCGCGAATAAGACCAGTCCAAAGAGTCTTCACCTTATTTCTGAGCTCATTTGCAGCATCGGATAAAGTCACTAGACACTGATACGATCCTGCTGTACCCTCAAGGCTCATGATATAGGGACCTAGAGTTAGTAAGAAAATTTAATGAGCTCAGACAACATTAGACTCGCTGAGGAGCTGCAAACAGATATTCAGGAGTTTGCGCAAGACTTTTCACAAATTGTTGCAAACCTGGACAAGTCTCAGGACCCGGATGACTGGGCTCTGGTGACATATTCGTTTGGTGCTCTTGTCCACAGTCTGTTCAAAAACGAGGGTGAAGAGTCCTTGGTAGAGCCCGAGTTGGCGAAAATAAAAAAATTATTAGAGAATCTATGAGGATATTGGAATCTACAAGTGGGCGACTGGACCCTTAAAGTTAAGCATCTGCTCGAGCTTGGCACGAAGCTGGGGAGTAATGGCCTCCGGGGCGGGTCTGCCGGTCTCGCGATTCATAAATACATGCACAGAAGTGGAAATAGCCCTGGCGTCTTCTGTATCTTGGAACATGGCGAATTCCAGCTCGGCGCTAGACTTACCAAGCTTGCGTGCACCGATACCCACGGTAACAGGGTGTGGCCATCCATGAACAACGCTTCTGTAGTCGCAAGTGGCATGGCGCACAAGACGGCCGAATTCGACATCAATGGGCGAGAATCCGTGCTCATCCAAAAAAATATTTAGGGCATGCTCAAAAAGAGTAAAATACATGGCGTGATTCAGGTGGCCTCCTCCATTGTCTAGGATTCGCGTGGGAATCTCGACAGTATAAATATAATCGTGAATGCTCTTCTCCATGGTTACTTGAATTGCGCGAAAATTATGGGGTATTTGAATATAAATAGCGTTTGTCAGCCGCCGTTGGATTAGCCGAGGAAGCTGTCACATGCATGTCGGATTAAAGTTCAAACGGTTCCAGGGAGGCATGGCTGCTAGTTAGGTTGTTAAGTTTAT
This sequence comes from Wickerhamiella alocasiicola, assembly GCA_022577715.1. Classification (NCBI taxonomy): domain Eukaryota; kingdom Fungi; phylum Ascomycota; class Dipodascomycetes; order Dipodascales; family Trichomonascaceae; genus Wickerhamiella; species Wickerhamiella alocasiicola. The sequence continues at coordinate 25,050 of JAKIRU010000056.1, forward strand.
GATATGAATATATGTTTTAGTAAACCGTTCAGAAGTACGCCAAATCCAATTAAAGTCTCAGTTAGTCGGAGGAATCGCTCGGAAACGATCTTCTCCATGTACGGTCAAAAGATCGGCAGATGCCTAGAAAATGTGGGGGACTCTTGAGGTATTTTGACTCTCAGTGCCTAATCATCAGCTGGATGATGTATCCAGTCGCGTCTTGACGTACTTTATGACCGTGGAAAGTGCATTATGCATTAATATGTGCACTAGCTCATTGTGCTGGGTGAACAACATCTTTAGTAGTATGTTCTGCTCAGGAAGGACTTGATGCGCCGAATTCCCTCTGGAGAGAGCCACTTATTACACACTAGGATAATTTCATACTACTTAAACTGCTCTGCAATACTCAAGCCGAGGGCTCACCCCACACCCCACCGCGACTTGACGGTGGTGCGAGGTGTAGCTTGTGGTTAGTCAGCCTTATAACCACGCCCATCTGTCTCTGGTCATGGATTTTGTGAAGAGACATCGTAGAAAGGCCCTAATCACCGTGGGTATCGCCACAGGTGCATACATGGCCGCTAATTGGCTCAAGGCCAAGTTCTTTGAATTGCAGGAGCGCATCCTCACCGAGCGGTTGGCCAAGGAGAATCTTGAGAAGCGGTTCGAGCAGAATCAGAAAGACGCGACTTTCACTATCCTTGCGTTGTTGCCATCATTGGGCCACAACATCCTCACCAAGTATGACGTAGAGGCGATTCGCCGTGAGCTGCAGGCGCTCAGAACACCGCAAAAGGACATGAGTGATTCGACTACCTCTGAGCTGGCCGGAAGCGCTATCGCCGAGCAGGGTCAGCCTCTGAGTGTTTCTGGTAATATTGATGGAAGCTTCGTATCAACTAACTCTAAAGTGGAGCTCTGGAACAAGATGAAAATTCAGAGTATTACAAGAGCCCTTAGTCTGATCTACTCTACTGCTTTACTAGTAGTTTTGACCCGCGTCCAGCTGAACGTATTGGGCCGTTACACATATATCGCCAGCGTAAAGGAGCTTGCAGGATCAACCCATCCTACTATTGAAGCCACAGAGGCTGACGACCACGTCAATCGACAATATCTCACATTTAGCTGGTGGCTGCTCAACAAGGGCTGGGATTCTCTCAGCCAGCGCGTCCAAGCTGCCGTGGAGATGGCTACCGAGAACATCGATCCCCGTACAGAGCTCAACTTCGACCAAGTAAACGAGTTGTTTGGTAACATCCAGTTTAACATCGACCATCCTCGTAATCTTGAAGGAACATCATTTTTGCTCAATATTTTACCTCCTCATGATATGGAGACTTATGTTTTAACACAGGCCCCAGGCACAGTTATCCCTCCGCCCGTAGTCGAAGGCAAGTTAAGAGACATGCTCAACGAGACCGCCGATTTGTTGGAGTCTCCCAATGCAGCAGAAGTCATTAGAAAACTTGTGCACACAGGCATCAGTGTCTTTGTTGACAAAGTCAAGTCCAGCTATCCCCAACAAGACTCCACTGCCAAGCTCGCCAGTATCCTCGCTATCGCTACCAAGCAGGCCCATCAGATGTCTGCGGGCCATCCTCTTGGTAACGACTATGTAGACGCTATGGTGGGGACCCCCGAGCTTGATGCTCTTTGTGCTGTTATTTACACTAATTTTTAACTTGTATATAGGTTATCACTGTCATCTATAATCGTTGCAAGACCGGTGAACGTGTACGATCGACGAACATGGGCTTTCACGTGCCCGAAGTGACTCGTGAAACTGTTCACCTGCATAAAAGACGGTAAATGGCACGCCTGGGCTCCTTGTCAACACTGTTGAAGTCTTGGCAACTGTCGATCCCTAACATCTCCATCAACAGTTGGCCCTGGCTGCCTCAACTTCGTCGATAGCTTATCGATAACTTCGTAAGGGTCTGGGAAACTCCAAAATTTGATTTTTGATAAATAACTCTACGTAAAACAAACCCAGAACAAATGTTGACGGCATTCATGCATAGCCGTTTGGTCTATAATGGAGCTTAATTACCCCGATGCCCCAGTATGAGTCCTCGAGAATTAAGCTCCCAGCTGGCTGATATGTGATATCTATTGCGTTAGAAAGGTTTGTTAAGTCATGGAAGGTGATTTGATAACGTAGTTTCGATCACTTGCCAGAAACAGGCCGTTTCATACGATAGTGATCAATGCGATTGAACTGCCATACTTTAATTAAGCCAACAATTTCTCAGATGAGATCAAAGACACCCCCGGTATAATTTAAGACGATCTAAATAGGCATATCGTCACAAACGCCGAGAAAAGATCCCCGTGTAGGATGCACGATGCCGCATAATATAAATGGCGCATAGTTTATGCCAAATTCGAAAACTAAGACTTGGAATACTGTAATATTTGTAATTTATGGATGTAATTGTGTACAACCCACACAACAGCTAGGACTGAGGCTTGTATTAGAGCAACGCTCGTTCCTGGCTAGAAAAGTCTTGGCATTCTCCCATCAATGCCAAGACTCATGAGTAATCGCTCGTGAGGCAATTTGAGGCCATCCGGTGGTGGTAAATGCCGCTAAGGGAACAAGCGCATAGCTGTGACATTAAAACAGTACCACAACGAAAGTATCACTGATGACCGCTTTAGGATCCTTAGCGATTCTTAGCGATACCAGCATTGCTCTTCCGTTAGCGGTATATCCTCTCTATCGTGAGTTGACCCTAACCCTCTAAACCATGCAGCGGCGAATCACTATTAAACCCGAAACGTCCTTATTGTTAATTAGACACAACACTCTAGTCCAAGTTGTTTCTGCTTTTTCGTCACTGTTAGAAGAAAACTAAGTCCTATCAGCTGAGTAAGTTTGCCAAGACATTTGACAATGCGCCTCGACCACCAGGAATCAGAATATAAGGGCGAGCTTGACGCATGTGAGATCGATAACCTGTACGTTGATATGCACAAATTTGCTCAGCACCCTTCGTACCCTCCTCCACTTGCTACTCCTCCCCAGATGGAGACAGCAGGAGGCTCTCCTGATACCTACCCCAGTCCGCAAGAGATTACTTCCACTAACGGCGGTGAAACTCTCCACTGTAAGTGGGACTCTTGTGACAAAGTTTACCATGATGCGGAGGAACTTTACAAGCACCTCTGTGACTCTCACGTTGGACGCAAGTCTACCAAGAACCTGAACCTTACTTGCCACTGGGATGATTGCAAGGTTTCCACTGTTAAGAGAGACCATATCACCTCTCATATTCGTATTCACATCCCTCTCAAGCCTTTCAAGTGTGACTCTTGTACAAAGAGCTTCAAGCGTCCGCAGGATCTCAAGAAGCACCAAAAGACTCATATCGACCCCCACTATGCTGTTGACAACCGCGGTATGTATGACGCTCCTCACAGCTACCAGGGTTACGTTTACCCTCAGAACGAACATTCACGCAAGCGTGCTCTTGACCAGACCCTTGGCTTTTTTGAGGATGTCAAGCGCGCTAAGGTTCAACCCGCCTACTCTGAAGATTTGGCTTCGCGCCTGAGTACTATGTCCCCTTTGGTGTTTGCTCCTCCTCCCACAAATTATGACCTGGCTCGTTATACCCCTCTTCGCCGTCAAGATTTGGCGGAGAACGAACTCTACTTTGATAACCTTGTCAACAACCTCGAGGTGACGATTCAGAATCGTGCCACAGAGCTTTACGGCTACGCTCCCACTACTGGTCCCAAACAGGAATATCACATCCCCGCTCAGCCCTACCAATACCACATGCCTGCTCCCATGCCTCCTCAACAGATGCAAAACTATCCTGCCCGCCGCGAGATGTACCCTCGTCTTCCTTCTGACATGGGCCACTCTCAGCCTCAGTTATCATCTCACCTTGAGATGGGCAATGTCAAGAGAGTGTCTGTTGGTTATCAGCACGCTTCTGAGACAGAGGCTGACAAGGACAATGAGAAAATGGACGAGTTCCAGACCATGAAGCACTCGCTCCGTATCGCGAAAACCCTGAGAGACCTTGTTCACACTCTGATGGAGCGCCAGTCTGAAAGCCCAGAGCTCAGTGAGCAGGAAGAGAGTAAGGTCGAGTACCCCAAGTTAGTGTAGACGAGCCTACCCCGGTCATGTAGTTAGTATTATTTATCGTATTTTGATTATTTATCCTCTCCAGGTGCGTTGTTTGGCTTTGAATTCCGGTCAGTTCTAACCCCATTCTTCCGTGCAGTGTTCCAAGTCAGTTTATTTAACAATTAATGGAAGGAGAGGTTCACGAGTGGTTCTGTAGAGATAGCGTATTAGAATGACCAGCACTAGCTATGACTCTTCAAGACAAAGAGCAATCGAGACTGATGTGGAAATGGATCGTGTCTACATGCCCAAAGGAAGATGCCAATGAGTGAGATTTATCTTTGATTTCACCATCTCTCTTATTAACCCTGTACGTTCCAAATGAAGCTCAAAGATTGATAGATATAATTTAAATAAGTTAACTAGGCAGTTTTAGGTAGGACCACTCATACATTAATGATGGATTTTGAGTCACGAGCGTCGTAGAAGGTTTGTCCAGTCTGGCCTCTGGTTCGATGTCTTATGCCTTTGTACTCCTCCTCAAAAGTTTCAACATTTGCATACTCTTCGTACCAGCCTTTTTGGCCCAGCTTAGCACCTTCGGGAACGCCTTTAACGGGTGATATCCAACAGAAGAAAATATACAAGAGAAATGATACTAGGAATCCAACAAAGTAGTTCAGATTGTACAAGTAAATTGCTCCTTGTGGAACATCACGCCCAACTTGACCGGCAAAACCAGGCATATTAGGGATAAGACCCAACAGGTAGGCGGCGTAGGCACGCCAGTTGCACCCGATGGCATTGTACATATACGAAGACCCTTTTGTGGCCGAGTAGAGATCAAACAAGTTCAGCCATCCACGACGAATAACATAGTAATCGGCACAAAGAACGCCAGCGATTGAGCTCAAGAAAACAGAGTAGGAACTCAGGTAAGTTGTGAACTGGTTAGAACTAGAAAAGAAGTTCCACGGGCAGATGCACAAGGCAAGGATGCCGCAAACATAAGAGCCACGTCTAATATTGATGTATCGAGGGAGTAACGCGGTAAGGTCAGTACCACAACTGATTGAGTTTGCGGCAATGTTTGTACCGATCTGGGCCAATGCGAAGCCAATTGAGATGAGGAAAACTCCACCACGATCGCCAGAAGTATAATTTCCCTCTGTTAACATTGACTTGAGAATATCAGTAGGAGACCACATGGGAACTCCCTTGGAGGAAACGGGGAACATGACAGGGGAAGCAGCAGCGGTTAGGATACCAACGAGAGTCGCCAGTGCGAACGAGACAGGAATAGTTAGCAGCTGGCTGAAAACGGGGGCAGTTTTAGTATCAGCAAAACGACTGAAGTCCGGCGAGTTCATAATCAAGGCAGCGAAATTCGCAATACAGTTCATAGTAGAGGCAACAAACGCCCAGCCCAAATCATGTCCACTGAGATCAGAGCTTTTATAGAAAACATCGCCCAATCCATCAGCACGCTTGAGACACCAGATAAGGTATGCAACACCGCAAATAGGCACAATGATGGACTTGACAGTGAAAAGGTGACGGATAACATGAGGCTCAAACCACAAAAATGGTAGCTGGCATACCCATGCAATAAAGAAGGAAACAAACTGAAAGACAGTGGTTCCGCTGAGGTCTTGTGTTCCCATACGGGTATCTAAATCAGTGCCAAAAATACTCATAAGCATGAGCTGCACGAGCTGGCCAAGAATCCAAGACTGGACAGCAAACCAAATAATGGCCATGACGACACGGTTGATAACAGGCCACAAAGAACCAAAGACACCAAAAGAAGAGCGGGCGGCTACTGGGAAACAGATATGGTAGTTAGCACCAATACGAGCAAGCATCACGATAAAACCTGCAGCAATGGCATATCCCAGCCAAACAGAGAGCCATGTCTGCCACCATGTTAATCCAGCTGTAACACCGGTAGAGGCAATTTGCAGAGAGTTGATGTTCAGAGCATCTGCAACCCAAAAGAAGACAAAGTTGTACCAACTCCATTTACGACGAGCAGCCTCTACAGGCTTGAGATCGTGGTTGAAAAGAAACATTTCCTTGATGGAAAGACTTTGATCATGTTCAACTTCGAGAAAGTATTTCACCTTGCCCCAGAAAGTAGTTGGCGGAGCTATGACCTCTTCATATTCTCCACGAGATGATTCCTCGGTCGCAACGTCGGACACGCCTTTGATGTCTACTTTTTCTGAATGTCGTTGTTCGAAGTGCATATGAGAGTGTGTGGGGGGTTCTGTGCGTGCCTTTATAGCTGACGGTGATCAAGATTAGGTGCAGGAGGAGTGCATATGCGCCTGCGTGCCAATAATGCAGTATCTATTCCCTCAAGTCGACGGGCGATAATTCAACAGATAGATCATTTTGCGGATAAAAGTCTGATTTTGGAATTGTTTTATGGAAGTTTACCAACAGCGAGGTCGAAATTAGGCGAAAGACTCTCGTTTCGTTCATGCATGGCGCCAATGACTGTACATGTTATCAGTTGACCGGCAGGAACGATGCGCGGACCCTGACTTCAAGAGTGATGGAGACAGTCTGGGGAGAGGACAAACCCATCGGTAAAAAAGCGCAAAGCGTAAGCGTGATGTTCAGTATCTAAGATTTCGAAATATGTTACGGGTAAGCTACCGTTTTACCCACCACTGTTTTCCCTAGCGAAAAGATCATCGTCATCGTGCATATTCCTGCATGAAGGCAACGCTTTGTACCTTCTCAGCTAAAGGCGAATTCGGTTCACTGGGGCCCTTTGAGCTCCAAAGATACCTATCTGTCTAAAAGCTTTACTTTACTGGAGCATTACTTTCATTTTACGAGAGATTGACAAATGACAAAACTTCAACCTGAATCGTTTTGATCGAGCTGACAAGACACATGTATGCAGTAAGCTAGCCTCAATTGCCAACGCTCAGGATTGAAGCGTCACAATCTTGCAAACGCTTATCTAGGAACCCGCAAAATCCTTTTCAAACGAATCTGTATCGAGTAAGCTTTTTGTATCGAGTAAGCTTGTATCGAGTAAGCCTTCCCGGGTGCCAAGGAACCAGGGTATAGACGGGTTGACGATATGAAAGTTTCGTATCAAAGAAGCTTGAAATTATGTTGAGCACCAGGTCAAATGAAATTGGGATTGACAGCACGAAAATTACAGCCATTCCTTGCTAGAAAAGGCATTTTTCGTCAAAACAGCTTTTCAAAGCCTTGCATCGCCTTGAAATCGCCGTCAGGACCATTTGGGACAGTATTAGTTAAACTAAGCCAAAATTCTATCTACTTTACTCGATGTTCTCGTGAATGTCTCTCTTTAAATTCGCTGCCTGAGAGACAGAGCATCATCACATAATCATGTCACCGAAGGAGGACCCGGAAGAAGGTCAAGTAAAAGAGGAGGAAATTGAAGAGGAAGAGCAGGAAGAGGAAGTTCCTGATGTCGCTGAAGAGGAAGATGGTGAGGAGAATGAAGAAAGCGAAGATGAGGACGAGGGACCCCGCAAACGTCGTCGCAAAACTCGAGGCAATCAGTTCATTGATGTAGAGGCTGAAGTAGACGATGAAGACGAGGACGAGGAGGACGAGGATCTTGAAGGAGAGGATGGATTTGTACAGAGCGACGACGAGCCCGTAGGAGGTGTTGAAGCGAGCTCTCATCGACGTCATGCTAATCGCACCCAGGAACGGTTCAGTGCTGCCGACGCCCAAGAGATTGCAGATGAAATGCGTGAGAAGTATGGTCGTTCCCAGGGAACATTCAGGGGTGATACTGACATCGTGCCCCAGCGTCTCCTTCTCCCCTCAGTTCATGATCCTAGCATTTTCGGTGTCAACTGCAGAATCGGTAAAGAAAAAGAAGCTGTCAAGGCTATTTTGCGCCGCTTGTTTAATATGCGTCCTGCTCCAGAGGTTTTCAGTTGCTTTCAGCGCGATGCCTTTTCTGGTCGTATTTACATTGAAGCTCGTAACCAGCGCGCTGTCCTCACTGTTTGCAAGGGTATCCCCAATGTGTATGCTCAAAACCGCATGCTATTAGTGCCTATCAAGGAGTACCCTGATCTTTTGACTGCTCGGAAGTCTAAAGAGGTCGAGCTGGTACCGGGCACATATGTGCGAGTTCGTCGTGGCAAGTACGCCGATGATTTGGCAGTTGTACAGAATCTGGCAGAGAATGGTCTCGAGGTACAGCTCAGACTGGTCCCGCGCCTTGATTATGGTCGTGCGCCTGTTCTTGACAGCATTGACAACAAACGCAAACGTCAAAGTAAGGATAGACCACCACAACGGCTGTTCAGCGCCGCGGATGCTAAGCAGTATGATTCTTCTCGCCTTCAAAGACAGGGAGCGTCAACTTACTCGTATGCTGGCGATGACTACGTGAACGGTTACCTCGTAAAGGACTTCAAGCTCACAATGATCACTACTGAGCAGGTGAATCCCACTTTGGAGGAGATTGCCAAACTGAACACAAACGCTCAAGACGGTGGTATTGATTTGCAGGCTCTCTCAGAGTCCGTTCGCAAAGATCTCAAAATCCAGTCGTTCCAGCCTGGTGAGACTGTCGAGGTTTCCCATGGTGAGTTGACAGGTATGCGCGGTAAGGTTCAGAGCACCAGCAACGACATTGTTACTATTATTGGTGTTGAGGACAAATACAAGGGCGTGAAAGTTAATCTCCCCAGCGAGCATTTCCGCAAGTACTTCAATATCGGTGACCATGTCCGCGTCACGGCTGGTAATTACAAGGATGACACTGGTATGGTTGTGAAGCGTGAGAAGGATCAAATTACTATCTTGAGTGATCTCTCAAAGAGCGAGGTAACTGTTTTCGCCAAAGATCTCAAGATGGCCTCTGATATTGGTGGTTCCAACACTCTAGGCAAGTACACTCTGCACGATCTTATTCAATTAAATGCCCAGACAGCTGGTTGTATTGTCGATATCGAGCGTGAGCACGTCAAGGTTTTAGCTCAGGATGGCCAAGTCCTGCAGGTTTCCCCTTCCAGTATTATCATGAAGGTCACCGGCGGTCGCCATGTCGCCACTGATCACAATGGCCGCCAGATTGAGCCTGGTGACACAGTGCGTGAGACAGGCGGTGAGAGACGTACAGGCTCAATCCTGCACTTGTATCACTCTTTTGTGTTTCTACACAACCGTGAGATTAGCGAGAATCTCGGTGTCTTTGTGAACCGTGTGTCTAATATCGCTACTGTTGCTACGAAGGGAGCTCGCGACGAGAAGGGACTTAACCTGAGCAAGATGAACCCAATGGTCAACAATGCTGGCCAGCAACAACATGCAGCTGCACAGCGCTCGTTTGTGAATGCTCGGCGAATCATCGGTCAAAAGATCAGCATTGGCGCCGGCTCCGGGTATAAAGGTCTCAAGGGTCTGGTAAAGGACGTTAACGATACCACTGCGCGTATTGAGCTGGAAGCCCGCAACAAGATTATTACAGTACCTGTCGAGAAGTTGTTATTCAATGGAAGTAACGACACCAAGATTCCATTCCGTGATTTCATCTTCTCGCGCGGTTCCGGTCCTCGTATGGGTCCACCTGGTCAAACTCATAGCAACGTTCCTAGTACGCCTGCCCCCTTCGGTGCTGGATATGGTGGACGCACACCAGCTCCAAAAACTCCATCATGGGACAACGGTGGTAAAACACCTGCGTATCGGTCTACAGCATGGAACTCTGGATCACGCACACCTGCGCCATGGAACGCCGGAAACAAAACACCGGCCTGGAATCCTGGCCCTGCTGCACGGTCCGCCCCCACACCTGGCTTCTTTGGTAGTGCCGCAACCCCTGGTGTAGCTGCGACTCCCGGCGCAGACTTTGACAGTGCTCCTACTCCGTACAGAACACCTGCAGCCATGTCTGCCGAGACACCCGCGGCCTGGGGCCATGGTGATGACGACGAAATCAAGTACGAAGCTGCAACTCCCTGAGTACCACCCATGCGATAGCTCGATGAAAGCTCTTCGCAGTGTAATACATCGCCATCTACTTTAACGTACATTTTCCTAAAAATTCAGCAACGCTGAGATAAAAACATCAAGTATCATACTATATAACAAGTTTTTACGGTTAAGTGGTTGTGCGCGATGCTGCCTTCGAGATCTGTGCCCTTGAAAAGCGTTCTGAAGAACAAATGAGCACCATAACACTTTAATTTTATGTACATTAAATACGTCTGTCGGGACGGTTGAGCTTTTTGGCTGTGCGAGCGTTGTTTCTTGTGCTCTGGCCGTGCACAGGAAGCCCCTGCTGGTGACGCAGACCCTGGTAGTGCCCAATGGAGATCTTCCGTTTGATGTTTGCCAAGACTTCATTTCTTAGCTCCGACTCAATATTTAGCCCCGAGAGTTCTTTTGTGAGGGCTAATATCTTTGGTTCGTCGAGCTGATGCATACGCATGTTGGGGTAGAAGCCCAGCTTTGCGCACACTCTTTCAGATGTTTTGGGTCCTATGCCAAAGAATTTGGCTGCGAGACCGTCGACAACCTTAACGTTGCCGCGGAACGATTTCCCCATGACGTTAGTGACCATAGTGAGACGATGACAAAACTTTCACCTCATGTTGTACCTCAAGTCTCTGGCTAAAGTGCTAGACAACTCTGGCGCACAGGTTGTCGAGTGCATCAAAGTTCTTCGTAAGGGTCAAAAGAACTGTGCCCGTATTGGAGACCGCATGGTTGTCGTTGTCAAGAAGGCTCGGCCCATCCCTGCCAACCTCACCGGTCAAGCCGCTGCGCAGAAGCTTCGCAAGGGTGATATCCGTCACGCTGTGGTTGTTCGTACAAAGCAACCTACTACACGCGCAGACGGCTCCATTGTGCGCTTCGACGACAACGCGTGTGTCCTCCTCCACAAGAATGGCGAAGTGCTTGGATCGAGAGTAACAGGCGTTGTTGCTAAGGAGCTCAAAGACAAGGGCTTCCACAAGCTCATTACTCTTGCTCCTCGCTCTGTGTAAAAGCAGTTTTTAAAGCTATTTAATGTATATATGCACTAGAACACCTAGTTTTCTCCCCCTTCTCGAACTATCCCAGCTGACCACTCAAATAAGCTACAAAGCGCTAAGTCAAAGTAAGGGACTTTGTCATGCTCAGACTATTCTCGGCTACTCGCGCAGTACGAGCCACCGCTGGCCCGGTGTCCGCCGCGCGTTTCTATTCAATGGGAGCCTATGAACAGCAAATATACGACCGCCTGAAGGACAAACTCAACCCGACCACCCTCACAGTTCAAGACGTATCTGGTGGATGCGGATCAATGTTCGCAATTCAGATCACATCACAAGACTTTAAAGGATTGAGTCTTGTAAAACAACACCGCCTTGTAAATGATATCCTCTCGGACGAGATCGGAAAATGGCATGGTTTACAGCTCCGCACTAGTGCCCCCAAAAAATAGATTATGTATTCTTTAATTGTCACCACCTTGTGAAAATCTACAAAACGCTCGCGCGGCCATGGACTACTTTAGACCACTGTACAAGCTTCACCGCAGGGGTCCAGTATCTGTGTTTGATCCCAGATCGGACCATGCCTTTGGTCAGTACACGACATGTGAGGCTCAGGTTCCAGTAGGGCCAGGGCTTGAAGATGCATATTCTGCATACGGTCTAAAACCTCAAGGATACCGTGAAATTTCAATTCCACAGTTGGAAGGACTGAAATTGTGCTGTGATATGCTGACAGTTGATTTGCAAAAGGCACTTATCCGTGAGGCAACGTCTGAATACCTTAGCGATCCTCGACACAAGACGAATTTTGATGCTCACATGAAGCTCGCAAGACCAATTCACATTCTTAAGGACGCAGAATTGAGTGTTGCTCAAATCCAAAAGAAACTTCGTTGGGTCACTTTAGGCGGCCAATACAACTGGACTACCAAAGTGTATCCCTCATTTGAGAAAGGGAGTGATGATTGCCCTGAGTTCCCTTCAAGGTTGGAACTGTTTGTTAAGAATGCCTTTAATGTACATGCAGACGCAGCAATTGTGAACTACTACTCTGAGGGTGACATTTTAAGTCCTCACCAAGACGTGGCCGAGTTGGCAAAATCAGACCTCATTTCCATCTCATTGGGTTGTGATTGCGTATTCTATATTGGTAAGGACAGACATGATTGTGAACCTTTGCCCATTCTTCTGCGCTCAGGCGATGTTTTGATTATGGGCGGCGATTCACGTTGGGCATTTCATGGAGTCGGCCGTGTATTTGACGAAACCTGCAATATCACCTTTGAGGATCCTGATCTCACTGAGTACATTCGCAAAAAACGTGTGAATATTAACATACGCCAGATGTTTGATCGAAACGCGCCGCCTTCGTCCACCTAATTGTTCACGATATCACACCCGTATAACATACACCTGCATTCCATGAACCCAAAGTTCCCAGATAACTCACGAACTAAAATGCGCAGTAATCATAGCATCGCATGCTCTCGTGACTCGAGTGGATCACCTTGCCGCTGCAAACAGAGTCTCCGTACTGTCGATGGTAACCTGGAACATTGTCGGCCACTGCTACATTTCTTGAAAAAATTGGTGCGCAATCTGGACCATGAGATTAGTCTGCATGAGATGGAGATGCGCGTTATCCACGAGACAGAGATTTACATGCTCGACCTATTTGTCGACAGCGCGGCGAACGCAAATAAGTACCTTCTTGGCCCACGCATCGAGCAGATGCGCCAGCAAGCAGTTTCTCTTACTTTCAATGTCGAAAACCGTAGTCAAAAGCCTCAGTATTCTAGTACTTAAGCATCTGAAACCAGCTCACACCCATGTACTGAGTCGTTCCACTCATAAATGAAATGTCTTTAATGTTACATAAATTACAACTGCCTCTAGCAGCAATAAATAGCTAGTCGAAGAAAGACCAGTCGCCGTACTCTGTGTCGTGCCATGCAGGGAGCTCGAACGATGTCATCGGACGAGTGATGCGCTCTCCCTCTACCAGGTTCATGGCGAAGGAATTGGCCTCGAGAGGGGAGTGGGGATCCCTGAATGGGGATAGCGTGGCTGCAGGCTGTAAAACGCTCATACTACGCTGAATAGGATCCTGGGTATGGCCAAAAAGGGGAGGATCCATCTCGAGCGACACAGGTGCCGGTGCAGGGGGTAGCGGCGGGTTCTGAAGAGGTTGAGCAGTCGGTAGCGCGACTTTTCTAAACACAGTACGCGCACTGAAGGACGATTTAACGCGCTCAAACTCATAGCAAATCACAAACTCAAGGCGCGCCTGCTGATCAGTGCCTATACGATAGAGTGACTGCACTACAGTGATGGCGCCAATGGCCGCGTCAGGGTTCTTCTTGGGGCCACCGTCTTCGCTGTAGAAACCACACAAAAATGGGGCCCAGAAGTCTGATGTGAAGTTAACACACAAGCGCTCGGTACCGCTCACAAGTTCCTCACGCACCGTGACGACATCTGTGACGTCTAACAGCGTTCGGCCCATAGAGGCGACACTCGTGGCACAATGCCACATGTGATTAGGGATGCGCTGGTAATTGGAGTTAGGAGAGAACTGCAGTTGACTGGGATTGGGGTTGTGAACTGTGAACTGCGCCTCAGCACTGAAATCACCTTGGGAAAGCAAATCCTGAAGTTGGTGTGCAGGGTTGACCTCAATGCCCACTGCAGCGTGCAGAATCGTTGTGTGTGGGGTGATTATGCCCTCCTGACGGAGACTATTGAGCTGCGGAAAGCGTGAAGTGACATAGTCGAGAGTCTGATTCTTCGTCGGTGATTCGAGCTGTGCACGCATCAGGGTTGTGAATAAGTGCGGCCGCTGAGTGCCTCTACACGCTGCCATCCTAAATGCAGTAGGAACAACGCGACAGTCTTGAAGATGAAAGTCGACAGATTGAGATGTAGTGCGTCGGTGACCCCTTCTGGGAGGAGGTGTCGCCAGTGACGCGAACCACTCAGGGGCGTGATCTGAAATTGTAGAATTACCGGACGAGTGTCGTGCAACATCTAGCGTGTGCTTGGGTGTAGAAAATTCCGCGATTGGCCGCTCAAGCACAGGGGAGGGGGGCTCCTCGTCCTTGACACTCACTTCCTCACTTTGCTCGGGCTTAATAATTACGAGGGATCCAATGGGCTTGGGTGGTGTGGGAGTTGCTCTCGCCTTTGACGTCACCTTAGAGGTCGCCTTATACGAAGTCGTAGCCTTCTTAACGTCCTTTGAGGACTCCTTCTTTGTCTTTGAGATGGCGGAGGATGTAGCCGTGGGGGTGCTGGTAGTCGTGCCGCCAAGTTTCTCAATGAACTCCTCAAATGTCTCGGCGACTATATTATCAAGATCACCGTCTGCTTCTGGAATGTCTAATACAAGGTTCATGAATGTCTTGTCCTCTTTAAGGATGTGCTTGAGGACCTGGATGTGTGATGAGACTTGCTTGCGAGTTCTCCGTTTGTTCGTTTTCTTGTAGATGTAATCGGCAATAAGCTCATTGCGGCCTCTCAGCTTGCCTCCAACTGTAATTTTGCGCCGTCCAACGCGCGGAATAAGCTTGAGACCCTCCATAAACGCCTCCTCCACGTCGCGTGACCACACCATCGCCTTGGTGGTGGGGATGCGTTTCTGACGCGCTAAATACGCTTCATACTCCTCAAAATTAGTTACGGGTGCGTTGGGAGAAGGAATAGTAGCGCCAGTCGCGCTCGTTGCCGACGGTGGAGCAGACAACGCGCTGCCAGGGGTCGAGAAATTGGAGCCGCTGCTAGCGAGGTTGATAGGAGGTGGTTTGTCGCTGCGCTGCACAGGACTTCCGGGGTGAACCGGCCAGCTTCCAGCGTTATTCACCATGCGTAGGTTCTTTCGGTCACCGGTGACAGGGGTCGGCCAAGCTGGGGGACCAGCCGATTGATGGTACTCTGGCGGAGTTACTTCTATAGCGCTTGGAAGTAGAGAGACAGGCCATCGCGCCGTGGGACTAACAAAACCCATCGGCGTTTGGGGTTCGTCAGATGTCATCCTATAGGTGCAACTAATTAGAATGGTGCGTCTCCACTATTTAATAGGGGTATAGATGGCTGACAAAGATCGCCAACGTGACGCGTCGATAACGCGTCTAGGGTGGGTTGATAAATGGACACGATTAGAGTTTACTGCGAATATTTGTGACATTACTAGAGCTAGACTAAATAAAGCGCCAATATGATAACTTTGATATGGTGTTCGGCCCGCGGCTAAGAGTATCATGACCATTTCACTTCTTCATTATGTTTACTTGTTGATCTCCAATAAACCGACTCAAAGTACTTAAACTCGTATTTGCTATTGATTGCTAGGTTTTGACCCTCTCGGTTACCCCTGTGACGCACAAGGACTCGGTTATGCAGGTTTGTGCATACAAACATGTATCTTCAAAAAGAGTTAGTATAGCCCAAACTGAGCACAAAGCTCCAATTACGTGTCTCATAAACCGCTCTGAGCTTACTGACATTTCAAAGTTTCCAGGTAAAGACTAAATCAACGACTTTGTGGCTGGTTTCTGCCCTGTCCCCGCTGTTGTGGGTATGGTTTGCTCATGCACCCCTAGACCTCAAGCGTGATCTACCTCACTAGTGAGCAAAGCGCCAATACGTACCTAGAGATAATCTTGCAGTACTTGTGTCGGCTTGCACGTACTTGCTAGTGCAACTCTCGCCTTCATTAGGTTTCAAAGGCTGGCAAAGCGAAAGTTAGTCGGTCGTAACGAGTTTTTCGATGCATTATCATGTTGAAGGCGGGTGAAAGTACCTCTGTGAATAGCGAATCTATTTATTATTGAATTTCCAGGTTGTAACAATGATAAATTTTTTAGTCCCACATGATTGAACTGATGATCACTCCTCAAGTTCGTGCCCAAAAGCAGCGTTAAGAAACATCTTGCGACCAAGCTTTCAACAGCATTGATTAAGATAAGATTGATCATTCTCAGAACTAGAGATTTTGCGTGATTGCGAGATGCGTTGTGTTCGTTATCTGCTTTCCTGGGCGGGTTGGTGATTTGAAGGGCAGACGGGTGTCACCAAAAGGGACAGAAGCGCGTATTTTTTAAAGATCCATACTTTCAATAGATTGTATGTGTTCCAATTATGTTGTGTTGACACGTCGCAGTAGCTGGTATACTCATGTTCTGCGCCCATGCAACTCGGCTGCAAATAGATATTCACTGCATGGAGCCGCATAGATTTATCCCCTCTGGGACCTGCTTTGCCAAGAAGTACCGTTGAAACACCTATATTTCAAGATCAGTTTACTGTTCTAACCCAAACACAAATGCCCCATTTTTTCGCATTAGGTGAAACATTATGTGGCTCTTTGCATGACGTCTGAGTGTATAGATCGCGCATGCATCGTATGTACCACTCTGATCGCGTAAGACGCGCGTGTACGGCTGATACACGTGGGGTGTATCCAGATTAGGCAGGTGCATTTCCTCTTTCGGTGATCTAGGTAACGCATGTTTAAAAAATATATGATAATTTGAAAAGTACGAAGGCTGTCCGCCTATGAGACATTTTAATCTGCAGTCGCGCGGAAGGACAATTAACTTAAGACTAACGCATTTCGGAAGCACTGGGGCCATAGCATCATTGCTAGAGTTTAGACGTAAACACAAAACCAGTTTCGACGTGCAGCTTTAAATATGAACTAGTGCTAATTATTGACGGATGGCGGATGCCTTATCGTACAAAAGATCCACAGCAGTGGACATGTGCTTGATAGTCTCGAGGCTGTACTCATATGTGGAGTCACCTTCGACCTCTGGATAAATGAACAACCAGCCATTACCTTGATCAAGCACACCATGTAGTGCCTTGTCAAGAATCATTTGGCCAAGCTTGCCCTCTACTTGTTGAGTATCGAGGCCGATTTGGCGGGCAAGGAAGCTGATTTCGACGCAAGAGTATGGCTCGATAACCTTGACAAGATTATCCTGCAGCAGCTTATCGTAAAGTGTACTGAAATGAGAGCGAATAAAGGGGTCGGTCTCAAGGTACTGACGGTTGGCCGCAATGACGCGCTGGAATTCTTGCAAAGATCTATCGGAATGAGCACGGGCGACTGCGAGCATGGCATCAATATCAGGGCCCATATGCTTCTGAACAGTTTTGTTGGTCATGAGCTGGTCCACATCGTCGGTGAGATTGAGCATGATCTTTACCAACAAAAGATACTTAACAACTGTGACAGTGGTTTTATCTTCAAGACTGCCATAGCCATCGAGAGCCTCATAAAAGTAACTGAAGGCAGTTTTGTAGTCACCGTCCTCGGCCAAAAGAACACCGCTAATTGTGTCGAGCTCCGCCTGCAACAAAGTGGGAGTGTAGACGGAATTGGCAGCGGTACGAGCACTAGTAAGTGATGCCCTTGCCTTAGGGAGATTACGAAGAGAGTGGTATACTCTGGCCTCCAATAATTGAACTTCGGCGAGCATGAGCTTATCATCAAGTTTTTTGAGCTCAGAAAGAAGCTTCTGGATGGTTGCAATAGCTTTATGATACTCCTGAGTACGGTGCCAGAGAGAGATTAGGCGCAACTCGAGGTTCTGACGCAAAAACGCCCGATTCTCTTTGATGGTCCACTCTACGCACTCTTCTACGGTTTGAATCTGGCGCTGCTCACTTTCGGGGATTTTCTCAAACAAGTCAAGTAGTCCGCGAATAATCTTTGCTCCTTTAGACTTAGCAGCGGTTGCGGTCTTTTCCCGTGCGCTCACAACCAGTTGCTGCAACTTGGCAGTCTCGTTGTGCTCCGCATAGACCTTTCCGAGCTCCAGAAAAGCGGCTTCTTGTTCCTGAAGGCTTGCATCAGTGCGAGGTTTGTCCGCATTAATGACTTTCTGGTATAAGTCCTCATTTTGTGGGTACTCGGCAGCGCGAGCCTGTTCAAGTGACATGAGTAAGCCTGAGGGTCCGCTGGGGAGATATACGGCCATGAAGCTGATCGTAGTCAGAGACATCAGGGAAAGAGCCTATGGTTGTAGCTAGTATTATGATGGAATTATTGTTACATTGGAGACCTGATTCTTGCGCATGGATTCCGCGCGCAATAGGTACTCGTTTGAAGTCGAGCTGGCCTGAAGTATTAAGTCTTGTTTGGTGACTTTGAGAGAAATGTACTAGTAATTTCTGTAGTCAATTGGCTTAGTTGGACTATACGAGACATACGGATCTACCGCTGCTCTTCGTGAGGCATTATGTATCGTAAGGCGTCCTAAAGTTGATCGTCTGGCGAAGTGGATAGCGGCTGATCTGATCGATGCTATCACAGATGAGGTGGTATGTCAGTGGAATGGTTGACAGAGATTTAGGGGAATGAGATGCTTGTGGTGAGGGCGATCCTACACGCGCTCAATAGACACTGCCGAGTTGGTCTCTAGCTTGCAGATAGGGCATTTCGATGATGTTTTTGTGTGATTTGTGAAACATTTCATGCAAAATCTGTGACCGCATTTAGTTTTTACAGGCTCAGATAATTCCTTTGTGCATAATCTGCAGATAGTGGGATCGTGCTCCTCCTCGACTGACACAGATTCTTTTCGTTTGAGCTTGCTAGGATGTAGATCTCTAATATGTAAAAACTTGCATGTATCACCGAACCCACAATAGCCGTTCTTGTAATACTGAGTACATACATTTGGTTGAAAATCCGTTATAATCGTGGGGGCGGGTTTACGCAATGGTGGATCAGGGCGTGGAGGTTGACTTTCAGGGTTTTTGGCACTCGCTACCGGAGAATTGTGGTGCTGTGTGGGTCCTTTTACCGAGGAGCCTATCACCACTGGATCAGCGTTGGATTGTTCACTCTCGGAGTGCGGCTTTTCGCGGCCGCTACCGGCCACCGAGAAATGTGCATCTGCAGAACCAGGTAATTCTGGTTCTGGTTCTTCAATTTTTTTTCTAGAACCCCCCGCCAACTTTCGCTTTTTGAACATCCCCAAGCTTACTACCCAAGGAAGCACCTCACATAACTAGCTTAGTAGTTTACCCACCACTAACCGACATGAGCAGTTTAGAAGAGATTGCCGCGGCGGCCTCAGCGCCCGAAATCGATGACATCGACAGCGAGATCTTAAATGCGTCCATTGAGGATATCCGCACTCGCTGCAGGCTACTCGACAACGATGTCCGCGTGATGCGCACAGAGTTCCAGCGCCTTGTGCACGAAAAGAACAAAACTACGGAGAAGATTAACTCTAATAAGGAAAAAATCGACCAGAATAAGGTACTTCCGTATCTAGTGGGCAATATCGTCGAGCTCTTGGACATTGAGGGCGAGGACACCGGTGAGGGTGCCAACGTGGATCTAGATACCGCCCGGAACGGCAAGTCCGCCGTCATCAAAACCAGTACCCGTCAGACTGTGTTTTTACCCTTGGTTGGCCTTGTGGACCCAGATGAACTCAAACCTGGTGATTTGGTCGGTGTCAATAAGGACTCCTACCTTGTGCTTGATACCTTACCCGCGGAGTATGACTCCCGTGTCAAAGCAATGGAAGTTGATGAGAAGCCCACCGAGACATATTCCGACATTGGTGGACTGGACAAGCAAATCGAGGAACTCGATGAAGCGGTCGTCGCTCCTATGAAGCAAGCGGACAAGTTCAAGTCCATGGGTATTAAGCCTCCTAAAGGTGCTCTTATGTATGGACCGCCAGGTACTGGTAAAACTCTGCTGGCACGTGCTTGTGCAGCGCAGTCAAATGCCACTTTCCTTAAGCTTGCGGCCCCACAGCTTGTCCAGATGTTCATTGGAGACGGCGCAAAGCTTGTGCGAGATGCGTTTGCTCTTGCCAAAGAGAAAGCACCCACAGTTATCTTTATTGACGAGTTGGACGCAATTGGAACCAAACGTTTTGATAGTGACAAGAGTGGTGACAGAGAAGTACAGCGTACAATGCTTGAGCTGCTCAATCAGCTTGATGGCTTTGGCAGCGACGACAGAGTCAAGGTTCTTGCAGCCACTAATCGTGTTGATGTATTGGACCCTGCACTTTTGCGTTCTGGTCGTCTGGATCGTAAAATTGAGTTCCCGCTTCCCAATGAAGAGAGTCGTGCTGGTATTCTGCAAATCCACTCTCGCCAGATGACAACCGATAATTCCATCAACTGGGACGAGTTAGCCCGCTCCACTGATGAGTTCAATGGTGCTCAACTTAAGGCTGTCTGTGTAGAGGCAGGAATGATTGCTCTGCGTACCGGCAAGTCTAGCATTTCTCACGAAGACTTTGTGGACGCCATCTCAGAGGTCCAGAGCAGAAAATCCAAGAGCGTCTCATTCTACGCGTGAGAGTATCTCTGTTGCGGTATCGCATCGGTATTACTATGTCTCTATAGCTATTTATGTAGTTTCTATCTGGTTAGAATGAACGTCGAGCGTCTCTTGCAGTTCTGGTCATAAGATCGATGCGTAAGAGTAATCATGAACTTGGTTGGGATGCCTGGACTAGTATCAGCGCACAAATTCTTGTCCGTTTTTCTTTGTTTCGTGTACCGGCACTCATGCTACTTTGGGCAAATGATATATTCTTAGCTATCTGGTCTTTTTGGGGTAGTGGGCGCGTCCAAGCCTATTCAACAATAGAACGTAATTGTATGTAACACTAATCGTTAATCAGACTCTGTATTGTAATATTTAGCATTGTGTCCCTGAATTTTCCTAGCCTTAGGAGAACACACTCTCATCAAGACATGTGACTATCCTGGCCCGAGTCAGGCCAAGAGTTATAGTAAGCAACATACGTAGGAGCCTTGACTAACCTAGGCCCTCTTCGAGACTTTTAGCGAGGCCACGGGTTTATCACTAGTAAGACCGAGCCTCCCAAATCAGAGTCATTTCCAGTCAGATCCCAGATGGACTGGAACACTATTGGGGCCTCGGTGCTGGCCTCCACACTTTCAAAGATCATATTTCATCCCATAGACACATCCAGAACGCTAATGCAGACAGGCGTTCCCCTTAAAGGCGTCCCAATCCGTGCCTATTGGAATGGGTTATTACCGAGCATGTCGCTGTCCGTGCCTGGAGGGACCGTGTACCTAGTTGCATACCGTCAGACAAAGCAATATTTCCAGCATTCACTTAACGATTTCTCTAATTATGTGGTTTCAGGGTCCGTTGCGGAACTGGCCTCGTCATTTATTTGGACTCCAATGGAGGTGCTCAAGGGCCGCCTGCAAGTGTCAACGCATACTAAACGACACCCTTTCCCGGTAATAAAACAGATATACAAAGAAGAAGGCCTGAGAGGCTTCATGAGAGGCTACTGGATGGGAATTGCAGTCTTTTTGCCTCATTCAGTGGTTTTCTGGGTCACCTTTGAAAAAACGAAAACTTTCCTAGCAAAGCGACACGAGTTGGGTAGCAGTGATCACGCGCTGAGTGCTGCTGCAGGTACTACAATTGCCACATGCTGTACGAATTTGTTTGACGTCATTAAAACGCGTCAGCAGCTTGCCTACTCACCCGAAATGAAGGGCCTTCGCCCCGACGATAAAATGGGTGTCTATCGTATCGCCAAGAACCTTATCAAAGAGGCTGGCTTATTTAGAGCAATGACGCGTGGTATGGCCATGCGCTTGTCCGCCTCAATACCCGCTAGCGCGTTCACCATGGCGGTTGTCGAGTATATACATCCTGACCCCCCGTCAATAGAAACCGTCGACTTTCCCGATTTAGATTAATTAAAACCGCCATTTTTTGTATATAGCATAATCTTAATAGCTTCATTAGTAGCTCAACTTATAAATTTTTGAGCTAAAATCAGAATAAATAGTATCTCACGTGTATGTGAATAGTTCACTCACCAAACCTCCAAACAAATCGCCAAGTATTTTGTTGATAGCCGTGAGATGATCAGTGACGGTGATTGTGATAAGGATGTAAGAATAGAACAAGACGAAGTCTTCCATGTCAGCGTCTTCATCGGGGTTTTCAATCAGCTGCTTCCGGTGGGTTTGCAAAATACGAAGCAGTCGATGTAGAGCATGTTGCGGACGAGGGAGTTCTTGTGGAACGGGGAAGCCCATTCTAATGGACGAACTTGCTGTATAGAAATACAAGAACAATGTCGAACATAGCTCATGGATCTCTTGTCGAGTTGCGGCGATCAACTCTAATTCCTTGGATGTTGCAGCAGGGCTCTTAGACACAATAACACCCATACTATAGTATGCGTTGAGAATTGCCTGAGTGTGTGTAAGAAGAGTTTCAAATCGTGCTGGATTGAACTTGCCTTTGAGTCGGAACTCCCTGCTGGCACTTTGCAGTCTAACTTTGAGGGCGACCATTCCTTGTTGAAGCTCCTCTTCACCACAGGTCCCTCTAAACTCTGCTGGCTTTGTCGGATCCTTACGTGGCATCGTCGCAAGTGGGTTTGCTTTCCAAACCATTCCCATGCGCATCCACTGAATGCTTAGATTTCGGCGGAAGGCACTGCGTGCGCTGTCGGGAAATACACATACAGTGATTAAAAGTGCCCATATGACTCCGACACTGACTGCTATAACGCGATGAAAAGCCATATCAAGAAGCGCGTAGATTGAGTGGCGCGGGTCGATGAGCCCCAAGCGCTTCTTGGTGAAATTTGATAATGCAACAAGGTTGTAAGCGATAAGAGAGAATCGCCCCAAGGAGGACTTCTTTTTATCGTCACCAAGGATAAAAAGAAAGCCCAGCGCAGATAGACACATACCTCCGATAAACAGAAAAGCCTCATGGTTGCATATCAGCCATACGACTATCGCGGTGACAGCCCCGATAACTGTGCCCATCAATCTAGCCTTGATTGTGGTCGTCATAGATCCTAGGTCTCGATTCATTATAATCAAGTAAATGATCAATGCCCATTCGCCTTTCCATTTTCGAAACACTGGTCTCGAGGTGTCATTAAACGCCGCCAGTGAAAGTATTACAGATCCAAAGCCAACTTTGAATGCAAAGCGTATTTCATTCTGATGCCATCCCTGTAACACTTTCCAAATCTGAATTCTGAATGTGCTAGCAGGTACTTTCTTTTTTGGGTAAAGTGCTTCTGAAACTTTGGAAAACGGCTTCCCCTTTTTGGATGGCTGGAACCACTTTGGAACAACAACAATTAGGGGCAATGAAATCAGAAAGCGCCAATTGAGAGACTTTCTACCACACTCCGTTTCTGTCTCATAATTTACCAAGTGCGTCAATAGGTTAAATACCTCATCTCCAAGTTCCTCCAGTAAGTAGCTGAAATTTCCGCATGTAGCTATAACTGCTTCTTCATCGGTGGAGTCAGTCGTCTGCGGAGCCTGTGAATGAGTTCCATAGACAGAGTATAGAGCGTTCTCGCGTGCTTCTGAATATAATTGGAGTGCAGCTTTAAGGCTGCGTAAATAAATAGGGTTGAAAGCAACAGAAGCCGTATGGTCGAATGGCAAATTACTCATGATGTCGTTTAGAGTTGTTGCAAATGAGTTGATTGGCGGCCCGAGCTCATTGACAAATTGTTCAAACAGCCCGTCAACTCTTTCTTCATTATGTAGTAGGGTCCCAAGAACCTCTGTGGTGTGTGCAAGACCTCCAATATGACGTACAAGATGTAAATGTGAATTTACTATCTCCTCCAAAAGCTTATAACGAGCTTTCTGTCCAGTAGCTAGGAGCTCAAAGCGGGAATGTCCTAGGTGGGTGTTTATATCAATGATTCGGCTCACCATGCGAGCATGAATCTCCTCATACTTGTCATCATTGACGGATCGTCCTTGAACAAAAGCATTAAAAATATATGACCCACAAATGTTGATATCGTCCATGAGCTTGATCAATGCGGTGATGAGTGACACAGTCGCAAAAGCGGGTTTTACTAGAAAACAGACAAGTGCGCTTACGCTAGTACCAGTTAGTACTAGAGAGAGATACGTGAACAATTGCCGAGTACTCAATATGCCGTTCTGAATATTGTCTTCTTTGATAACAATGGTAACCATGAAAATGATTGCAACAGTGCAAGCTGTATCAAAAGTTGGGTTTGCTATCGATATTTTGAAATATGCTAGCACTGAAAATGCGATACCACAAAACAAGAACAAAAGGATGTCAAGCCCGAGCTCAAACCATTGGAGATCGATAAGAAGGTGGGCGAGCAGCATCGATGTGAATCCCACCAAGAGTCCGTACAAAAGAGCACTCAATACATATCCATAAGCTTGTATCATAGCCCCTACTGTGCGCGCAGGGTGAAAATAAATAGAAACTGTGGACACCTGATGTTTGGATGAGAGAGTCCCAAAAAGATTGGCCAATGGGCTCAAAACAAACAGAGATGTAAGCGAATACGCTAAACAACACTTCAAAGAGTTAACTTTCAAACCACTGCTTGGCGGCAGATCCCTTTCGATGTGGGTGAAGGGACTCTCAGGGACATGCGTCAGTAGAGGCGTAGACTCGCGAGGCTGCCTGGAAAATGTGACTTTTCTAGGGGAATCTGACTTTGACCTCGAGACTCGCTCTGCGGTGTCCGCCATGATCATGGAGGTGCGACGCACAATGCTGTATGAGATCGTTGGTCTCATACGCAGCTTGAGTAGTCATACGAATGGCTGCAGGCGAGACAACCCGGACGGTAGAAATCACAAGGATGCTTCCATAGAGGATCTGTTTCGAGAGCTATCCGAGAATGTCTTTCCTAAATAAGGCACTCGCTCTGTTAGAATCACAATTCGCTTGAGCGCGTGTGCATCTGCGTCATGCATAGCCATTGCAAGAACAGGTGGTTTATGGGGCAAATAAATACTTGTGATTCATCATAACAGGCCCATAATTGATACTCGAAAATTCCTATCTTTGCCCGCATTTCTTGGATTCATGAGAAATTCCTCTTATCGATAGTTGGCAGGTGAGGGCGTATTTGGGACGATAATGATAGTTCTGCGAATACCAATCTCCTTGTCAATGATTTCGAGTGATTTCTACTTTAGGGGGATCACTGCCACTATCGCTCCATGCGTATGGGCACCCTTTCTCGACCTCCACCACCTCGTCGTAAAAATGCCAAGATTGAGGTCGCCTCTCAATTAAATAGAAGCACGCGATCTACCTACACATTATATAGTAACCAAATCGGATCAATAGTCAGAGCAGCAAAAGTGAAACAGTACCTATATTTTGAATAGCACGCTCTCCCATAGCGTAGCATCACAACTACCCATACTTTGAGGGATTACACGCAACGCACGCCCGCGATCTTACGCAATTGCGCGCACTACAAGTCACTTGCAACCAAAGTCAACTACCAATCATGTAAAAACAAGACGAAAAGTGTTCAATGCATCTTATAGCACGTACCTGTTCCAATGTTAAAACTAGAAAAATCAATACAATCTGCCCACGCACATGTGGCAGCCCGCTGAGGTTACAATGCAGGCGGCAATTTTCCGAAAGCCTCAACTGAGTCCGTGTGAGACGTCGACTTACATGGCCAAGATCCGCCCTTCATGCATGTACCGCGTGTACGCTCTATACGACAGGCCACATCGATTCTTTTTACCTCGATGCCTAAACTAGCACATATAAGATTTTTTGAATGTGAAAAGAGAATTGCTCTGGGCCTTTGAAGCGGATCTCTTGCGGCTTTAGTCGAAGCATATCTGCATCAGGACGTCACACTGGGCGCTAAAAATAGTTTGGCACGTCAGAGACGCCATGTACATAGAGACTTCCAATTGGCCCTATAACGTATTATTCGTTTCTCACAATGACGAAGTGTACGAGACCTACTCACTACAAATGCTGGACCTGCATGAATGTTGCAGCTCGGCGACAATCAGGAAGAAGATTGGCACCTCGTGTGCGTATGCTCTTTTCATAGTAAAACTACACTGTTTCTTATGATGTCACCCGCCTACGGATCACCATTGGCCATGGTTTGCATAGATCTCTTCACTTGAATTGATCCGTGACAGGACGCGAAGGTCCTCGGCAACCGAAGCGAGATCTCTAAAAGTCCATATTCGCTCAAGTTCACATATCGAAAATACAATTTGAGACATTTCACGAACATCTCCAAAGCGCTTTGTGCTTTTTATTGTCTCGAATCGATTGCTCAACATTCTTTTGGCCCCCCCTCGATGCACTATTATCCCGGTCAGCCACTACGTGGGCAGCATAAAATGGGGCTGCATATATGCAAGCGTGGGGTATAGTCATAATCTCGTACTATAAGTGAGCAACAAGCGACATTATGGCAGGACTAATGTTGAAAACTTAAATTTTGATGGCCCCTTTCATTCAAACTACTGCCCTCTACCCGAGCAAATTACACTTACAAGCATCATGCACCCCATACTTAGCAAAGACGCACTCCACAATCTCTCCTGCAGTCAATATGCATAATGCACTAAAAGCCTTACCCTTGATTCCCAGGGTCAATGTGTACTTATATACATCTGCATGTCCGCGGAATGAATCTTGAGGTTTTTGATCATGTGGAAGGTTGTGCCAGATCGATTGCTTCTCGAAAACCGCGTGCATGGGAGAAACTTAACTCGTTGTGTAATTGCACTGTCTGCCCTTTCGATCTTCTTCTTTGGTTATGATCAGGGAATGATGTCCGGTGTCAATACCTCACCAGACTATGTCGACCACATGAAGTTCGGTTACTACGATGCGGATGGTAATGTTACAGTGACCGACTCCACGAAACAAGGCGGTATTGTGGCTATCTATTACTTTGGAACTCTATTTGGCTGTCTATTTGGTGGTTTCGCCTCTGATCGTGTTGGGCGTATTAATGCAATTGCAGCTGGTGCAATGATGGGTATCTTCGGCGCTGCTTTGCAATGTTCCGCCCAGAACACACCGTGGATGGTTGGCTCTCGGTTTGTGAACGGACTTGGCACTGGCATCCTTAATGCAGTTGTGCCAGTATACTCCTCTGAAACCGCTGAGCATACCTCTCGCGGTGCTTTCATTGCAATTGAATTCACGCTGAACATTTTTGGTGTTGCAGTAGCATATTGGATGGAATATGGTCTCAGTTACATTGATAATGGCTTCTCAGCCTTCCAATGGCGCTTTCCTATTGCCTTCCAGATCATTCCTCTACTGGTTCTACTTGCCATTGTGTGGTTCTTCCCAGAAAGCCCGCGTTGGCTCATCAAGAACGGCAACAGGGAGAGAGCCAGATATCTTCTCACGAACATGAGAGGTGAGGAGGATGGATCCAGAGAGTTTCAGAGCATTTGTGCTAACATGGAATATGAGGCTGATTCTGCCCTCACCGGAAACTACTTCAGGATGTTCTTCGATTGGCATAAAAGCAAGGATCCTCGCAGACGAGCTAAAGCAAGGAAGCTTCACGTTTCCAGACGTATCCAATTGGTTATCTGGCTGCAAATTATACAAGAATGGGTCGGTATCGCTGGTGTGACAGTCTATCAACCTCAAATTTTCCAGCAAGCCGGCTACTCAAAGCGTAAATCTGGGTGGCTGTCTGGTCTGAACAACATTTTTTACACATTTTCTACACTTGTTAACTACTACACAGTTGATTCTTGGGGAAGACGTTTCACTCTCTACTGGGGCGCTATCGGTCAGGGTATCTCGATGTTTTTGGCAGGAGGCTTTTCAAAATTGCAGCAACAGCACCCGGGCAACTCAAAGTACGGCGCAGCTGCTGCCTCATTTGTATTTATCTACACATCCATTTTTGGTGCGACATGGCTTGTCGTCCCGTGGCTATACCCCACGGAGATTTTCCCTCTGCAAGTCAGAGCCCAAGGCAACGCGTTTGGAGTAGTGGGCTGGTCTATTGGAAACGGGTGGCTTACGCTCATGTGCCCCATCATGTTCGACAAAATTCAAGAGAAGACGTTATACATTTTTGGCGCCTGCAACTTTCTTGCCCTTGTTCTTACCTACTTCTTTATCCCAGAAACCGCCAACAGAACACTCGAGGACATCGACTTCTTGTTTTCTAGTAAGAGCTGGCTAGCTTCTGAGGCTGAAAAGGTTTTCAACGAGTATCAGGAGAATAAAGCGATTCTAGCCACAGGTGCCGAAGACGCTCTCTCCACTGATAGCCTTGACAAGAAAGCAAACACAGAGACAGTTCACACTGAGCAAGTATGACATATGATATAAACTTTTATAGATGATGACATTTAATTGGGTTCAAACTATCATGTTTTTGCAGGTGATGCTTAACTAGCCACGCCGCCTTCACATTAATGCGCTCAAAAGCACTTGCAAGAAAAAGGTAGACCTTCTCTCTTTTGCAAAATAACTCAAACTGCCAGAAGATTTGTGTATGATTCATGGACCAGCGTTTAATATCAATCAAGCTCATCGATTGTAGAGGTCACAGACTCTATCTTTCGATCATCAGCACCACTGACTTGAGCCTCAACACCATCAAAATCCTCTTCAAGATCAAGCTCTTGCTTCTTCTTTTGCCACTCCTCGACGTCGTAAATCTTGTCTTCGACCAGAAGGACGCCAGATTCAGAGAACTTCTCAACAAGTTCCTCAGCCTCAGGAACGCTCATTTCACCGAGAACTTTATTGATCCTGTCGAGACTCCTAGCCTTAATTGCCTCTTTTATTTCAGGTGGGAAAGATTCGTAAATAGCGTAACCCTCAGAGTTCTTGTCCGGTACCTGCACGATAATCTCAGTATCAGGATCAACAGCGTGAAGCTGAATCTGCTCGACACCTTCCTCGTCACCCTGGGCGTTCTCCTGGGATATGATGCGACAACGGTTTTGAATATGCTCTGTTGTGGTCTTGACTTCCTGGTCAAAGCCCACACGTGCAGGGTGCTTGGGATCAGCGATGCGAGAAATGAATTTGCGCGCTCCGTCAACACCACCCAGGATAGCAGAGTACTGGATAAGTAATGCCTGGTGAACAATATTAGCCGCCTTTTTGGAATCACCGGCAAGTTGGGCGTCAAAAGCAGTCATGATAAGAGCATCCTTTTGACCCTCAGTGATAATATGGGGGTGAGCAATAAGAAAGCTTCCACTCATTTGTAAATTACCCATGGGTAACTCACCAAACTGCTTTGTGGCATCCAACAAACTCTCGAGGCCTTCTTCATTGGGTGGAGTAGATTTAGGAGCAGATGGAGCTGGCGGGGTGGAGGGGGTAGATTTTGAGGCATTGAGAGTCTCTACCTGAGTGGACTTGACCGGTTTTACGCTTTCGGGAGCCGGCTTCTGAGAGTCTTCGGCTTTTTTGTTAAACGTTGTGGAGTTCCATCCGTCCCTCAGGTCCTCCATAGTGATATGCTGGGTTTTTTCAAACTCGATCCCTGCAAGCTCTTTCTTTTCATCAGTAAGGGCACCAGTAATCATTCCTTTATGTTGCTCAAGTCCCTTAACTGGATCGGTCCCACTTATTTGCTCCAAAAGACTCTCGATCATATCATCGTAAAGGGGCTGCTCAGGGCTAGTACTCTGTGAGGGTTTTGTTTTGGTATGACCTTTGTTGGAGATGGCAATTGCCTTCTTTGTATCCTTCAGATCATCACCAGCCTTAGCAGCAACAATAAGAGCATCTATGCGGACCAAAAGATCCTCATTCGTCTCAATATTCACTTTGAGTTGCTTCTCCCTAAAAGCACGCTGCTGCCGTTTCTGGTGAATGTCACGCTGCTTCCAACGAATCAAGGATGCTTTGTCGACATTGGGATGCCCTTCAATATCACTATCATCGCTAAGCTCAAGCTTATCCCACTTGCTGTAGTCCAATACCATTCCTGCTGAAACCAAGTTACTAAGGGCCCACTTGAGGAGGTTGAGTGTCACGTAAATAGGGCGGCGATGAGTTCTGGAAGGCTCTGGAATATGTCTTTCGGTGGTGAATACCTCAGATCGCAACTAAGCTGTTGACGTTTACATGATTCAAAATACTCTATAGCAAAATTAATCCCTCAATGAGAAGTCTCAGCTGCTAGCTTGTTACGTTATGCACGAGCTGTGGAAACGCGTTAGCGGTTAGGACTACCACCTCACAAACCGAGTGATGAAGCACATAAATCAGTCAATGCGATGAGTATGCTTTCTGAACTCAGAAAATGGCTGGATAGTCAACTCAGAGCGACCCCTTATGATCACGTGGCTGAGGTTTTTCTCACATACTGCGCAGCGGGATGCGTCGTTATCGTGCAGGGCATTTCGAGAGTTCTTTTGGTTTTTGTAAATTGTTTCGCAGCTACGGTCAGAAGTTCCTCTAAAAAAGTTTAATATCTAGAAAGATAAGCAATACACACGTCACTCTCCAAGAAGAATACCCCACCACGTAGGAATTGACTAATCCTGATAACATGTCGGGATCAACACTCGATTCGTACGAAGACCCGTTGAACATCGGCGCTAGTCTGCTTGATGACGAAATGCTCTCTCCTGTGGCCAGTCCTGTCACTAGCGAGCATTTGTCGCCCCCATTGTCTCCTAGCAACTCCTTGCCAGTGGCAACACCTCCCCCTGAAACGGTTGAGTCTCCCCAGTTAACAGCCAAAGTCCCCGAGACAGAGCTCTCGAAGCCAGATAATCGCGTTTTTGCTACTCCAGTGTCAATTACTGTCAGCAGCCCGCAGAAGGTTACGGAGGGAGCAAGCGCCTTTGTCGCATATCTGGTCACGAGCGAAAGCCCTCATGAACCTGCGGAACACGTCCGTCGTAGGTTCAGTGACTTTGTGAAGCTTTACAATCAGCTTGCAGCGGAATACCCTGGCTGTGCCGTCCCTCCTTTGCCCGATCACTCGCGCCTTGAGTATATTGCTGGTGACCGGTTTAAGGACGAGTTCACCTCCCGGAGAGCTGTTTCCCTCGAAAGGTTCTTGTTCAGGCTCACTCAACACCCAGAGCTCAGCCGGAGCCGCGCGCTTGCTGCATTCCTCACGCCACGCGACCTCATGGCCGCGCGTCGGTCTGTTAGAGTAAGTGACAACAGTGTAATTGATACACTCTCAGACCATTTGCTGAACGCGTTTGCGAAGGTCAAGAACCAATCAAAAGAGATGATTGAAGCCAAGGATCGTGCAGACAGATTCGAGCATAATGTTGGCTCGATTGACAAGGCGTTTAGCCGACTTACCCGCCATCAAGCAGACTTAGTGCATGACTTGGGGGATGTACATCGTCAGAGCTCCCGCCTTGCTGCTCTTGAGCCTAGCGTTCAGCAGGAATTCGAGCACTTGGCTGAAGCGGCGAAGGTTGTCGCCACAGCTACATCCACTCTGCACACAGAGATGGATGCAACTTTCGCTGGCGCGCTGCGGGACATGACGCATTATGTGCAAGCTTTGAAGCAGCTTCTCAAGCAGCGTGAGCAACGACAAATCGATTACGAGGCGCTGGTGGAATATTTACACCGCAGCGAGGCAGATAAAGCCGCTGCCCATGCAGGCACCTCCAGCTCTACGACCGGCTTTCTACGCACAAAAGTTAATGACCTACGTGGAGTCGATAATGAGCACGCCAGCGCGGCGAGACTGCAACGACTTAGCGAGCGCATTGAGACGCTTAAGACTGAAGTAGCGAGAGCGAAACAGGTGTCTCAGCAGTTTGAAGAAGTGGCCAAGCGCGAAGTTGCCGTGTTTGAAGCAACCGAAGCATTAGAAATGAAAGCCTGTCTCAGTACTATTGCCGACTCACACATCAAATACTTCAAGACCGTTCTCGACGATTTAAAGCGGTTGGAAAGTTCTATTGAGTAATTATTGGGGCGCCATGTCGCCATTGAATAACTTTATTCTAGTATTTATTGCATTATATATGAAATCTACCACATTCAATAAATTAACCGAGGCACTGATCATTGTCAAACACCGAGTCTGGGTATTGCAGGGTGGCACGTGATCGCCACCAATATAGAGGTATAACTACACGTTCTGCATCCAAAGCCTGCCTTCAACCATGACCAAAGCCTACGCTGCCAAAGATCGCAAAGGATTTCTGGAGCCTGTCACCATTGAGCGCCGCAAAGTCCAGCCCGATGACGTGAAAGTGATTATTGAGTATTGTGGTGTCTGCCACTCTGACATCCACTTTGTTCGAGGCGACTGGGGCGACGTCCCCTGGCCAGTTGTTCCAGGTCACGAAATTCTTGGAAAAGTCGTCGAAGTTGGCAAAAATGTGACTGAGTTCACTATCGGCCAAAAGGTTGGTGTGGGTGTGCTTGTTGACAATTGCGGGAAGTCTAGCTGTTTCGCTTGCTCGTCAAAAGAAGAAAACTACTGTCCAAAGCGGACTGGAACCTATGGAGCTCCTGATCGCCGTGGCGAGGGTTTCACAAATGGTGGGTACTCTCAAAGCATCGTCACCCAAAAGGACTGGGTCTTCCCCGTCGCTGATAACATTTATGGCCCTCACGCTGCCCCGCTTTTGTGTGCAGGAATTACAACCTATGCACCGTTACTTAGAGCCAACGTAAAGGCCGGTCAGAAGGTCGGTGTCGTTGGACTTGGTGGACTTGGCCATCTCGGCATCAAGTTCGCAAAAGCGATGGGTGCGCACGTAGTCATGATCACCACGTCAAAGGAGAAAGGATTGGATGCCAAAAAGCTCGGGGCCGACGAAGTACTGTTGTCCAAAGAAAAAGGGGATTTGAAAAAGCACGCCTACTCGTTCGACTTTATTCTGAACACGGTACCCGTGAAGCACGATCTCAACCCTTACCTTCGTTTGCTTCGACTTGGTGGAAGTTTAAGTATAGTAGGAGCTCTTGAGCCCATCTCTATGAACGCCGCGTACGTTGCCAATAACCGATTGAATGTTACTGGCTCCACTATTGGTTCGATCAGCGAGACCCGTCAAATGCTTAAATTCTGTGCAGATCACGAAATCGTTGCGGATATTGAAGTGGTCAAAATACAGGACATCAATAAGGCAAACACGCGAGTCATCAACGGTGACATTAAATACCGGTTCGTTATCGATATTGCATCCCTTAGTGCTTCAGGAAATCTGTGAGGATTAACGGACCGTTATATTACGTGCAACGGGTACGCACCCTTGTTCCACAATTGGTGTTTCAAGGTGCTGCACGCGCCAGTGTGGTCCCCGACTAGGTAAATATTTACTTAATAAGGATGCATATACATTGTTTCAGGTTGAAAGTCTAAAAATACTCTTAGATTGAGTTATCATCGGTGAGGCGCGAAGGTTTTGTAGATCGGTTATTAATTTCCGTTGATAATGACTTTGCGTCAGCATACATGCTTACCTGCGGGGGGGGGCTTTCATTTAGAGCGCGGCATCACGATAATCTGAGACCTGTCTCAGACGGTTTTAAATTTTAACAAGAACTTGAAACACAAAACTAATGTAATATAATGATAGACTGTATCCCGCAAAAATATGCCATTTTATTCTTTAATTTCCAGAAAATCTAACGTATATGTGCCCTGCAGTATGCATGCATGATGTAAGGCGTTTCACGCCTGGTCTTAATAAAAGCGAGCACGATCTCCGCGTTCTTTTTCTACATGGTTAAACAAGTCAGAGTTGAGCTAGAGACTACTGAGGTAGTGTCTTATGATTATAAACCCGAGTCGACGGCATTCGAACTAACAAAGTCAATTTGCGGGGACATCTACGGCGAAGCATACCACGCGTACAAGCAGTTCGGAGAGATCGCGCTTTTTGAAGTTATACAACAGGGTGTATATCGACGCCTACGGTCTTATGAACGAATTGAGGATGTTATCGCGACGTGGCCGCCGCACTCTAAAAGTTATTTGAAGCTTCAGCAAACGCCCGAAACGATGCGGTGTGATCCCAGTCTGACGCGTCTTTGTGGTATTCCTGCTGTTTATACACTTTTAAGCCAGGACTGGCTTGGTTGCACAATTGATATTTTCGACGCTCAGTTCCATCTTCGCTCAAAAGAGTACAATGGCCTCTGGCGATCACTTGATCTCGAGGAGGTTGACGTTTATGAATCACACAATCCAGACATTGGGTTTTGAGAAGCCAAAGTCCATATGAGCAGCTTCCTGATAAAGTAGACCGCATGCTTATCGTGCGTTGTCTTCCTGAACACGCCGTCCAGCTGCGGACACTTACTTACACGCTCCGCACCCTTCGACTCATGTCACCCAAACCGAGACCACTGCTCAACTCTCCAGTCATTGGGCCCCCTCCAACCATTCACATCCCTGCCCCGGTTTCTAAGAATACTGCACGCGGTCCACACCCTGCTCTCAAGCTCTTGACCCCACCGCACTCACCCGATCCACCATTGAAATCAATTGCATCAGTTTCTAGATCATCACCCCCATCTGGAGCTGCCGAAGACAATGATCAGTCTCCCCCTCCTGTTCCACCAAAGGACATTTTGCCCCGAAAATCAAGGCGGGACAAGCAGCACACCAAAAAGGCTACTAAACAGTTCAGGCGCAATTGCCCCGTAATCGAAGGTAAATTGTCACCTGTACCTGATGTGGGCTTTTTAATATGATCTATGTACATTTTTATTTAATTCTTCATAGGTATATTCCTCCTCCACCAATGCACTTCTGCCTTAAATTACGCCTCCCCCACCCCCACTGTGGCTGACAACATGAGCCTCAAGCTGAAGCTCCCTGAGAGCTTGATGTTTCCTGTGGAAATCACGCGCATACTTGTCAAAAGTGGTGATAATGTAGCGCGTAGGCAACCTCTTCTTCAGTATAAATACTGGAACCGTGCAGAGGACGGAATAGATGAGGAAGGAACACCTATGTACACGACGCGAGAATTTTACGCAAGTTTTGAATCGCCTTACGACGGTGTAGTTACGGCAATCAATGTGAGTACTTCTGACAGAATAAATGGCGCTGACACCTGCATACTAGAGGTCGAGGAGGCCTGTGATCACAGCGTTCAGTATGGCGGTCTATGTGCTAAATGTGGAATAGATCTTGAGCAAAAAGACTATATGGGCTACTCGGACACCGACAGAGCACCAATCGCCATGTCTCATGGCACGCAAGGTCTCACTGTCTCGAGAAATGAGGCAGAGCAGCTTGAGAATGCCAGTACGAAAAGACTACTAGCAGCCAAGAAACTAATTCTTATCGTTGATCTCGACCAGACCATTATTCATGCTGCCATAGACAGTTATATCGGCCAGTGGATTAATGATAAATCCAACCCCAATCACGAATCTGTAAAAGATGTCAAGTCATTTATGCTGCGAGAGCAGCGTCGCGAAGGTTTGGTGAATTGCTGGTACTACATAAAGCTCAGACCTGGATTGCATGAATTTTTGGAGAAAATGTCACAAATTTTCGAGCTACATATCTATACCATGGCCACCAAGGCGTATGCTCTGGAAATCGCAAAAATCGTGGATCCAGACGGGAAATATTTTGGTGACCGGATTTTAGGACGTGAAGAATCTGGATCAATGGTTCAAAAGAATTTAAAAAGACTTTTCCCCGTGACAACCGAACTTGTCACAGTTATCGACGATAGAGGGGATGTTTGGGGCTGGAGCTCTCATTTAGTCAGAGTTGTGCCTTATACTTTTTTCGATGGTACTGGAGATATCAATTCCGGTTTGTTACCTAAACGCGCAGGCTTGGTGACCCCCAACGAGGAGCAAGGACCTCATAAGCTCACTGATGAAGATACTGAACTGCAATCATTGACTACCATTCTTACCCACATTCATGAGGAGTTCTTCAAAGAGTATTTTCAAAAGAAAAAAGTCGACATTGGTGTGCTCCTCCCTCAGATGAAAGTACCAGTCTTCGCAGGCTGTGTGTTCCTATTTTCTGGTATCTTCCCATACGGTGTGTCCTTGGAAAACGCTGATATTGTTCAATGGGTCAAAAGTTTTGGTGCTCTGGTTGTTGCGAAGTTTGTCGATACCGTTACTCATGTCATCGCCAATACCGGCAGTACAATGAAAACACGGCAGGCTGCTGGCTATGGCATTCCTGTGGTCCGCACAAACTGGCTTTTCGCTTGCCTCAAAGAATGGGAGCGTGCTCCGATTGATGAGTACAAGATTCATGTTCCTGATCCAATCCAACCCGAAGAGCTAAATGAAGAAGCAGTGGTCGAGAAAGAAGAGAACGACGTCGACTTTGCACCGACCTTTGTTGGGGGTGGTGTCAACTGGGATGATCTCAACAAAGAGCTTGAAGAATTTACCTCGGACGAGGAGACAAACGGGGTGGAGCCGCATGTCAACGAAAGTGAAGACTCTCAGTCGAAGGCATCCCCAAACGAAGAGGTCGAAAACTCACCCGAGCATAATAGGAAGGTCGAGGTTAGCTCGTTGAAGCGTTCAAGGTCAGAATCAGATGATGAATCAGAGCAGCTGTCAAAAAAACAAGGCGTCGAAACTAGTCAAATACCTGTCGAGGCCGAGGAGAGTGACTCAGATGCTGATCTAGCGGCTGAACTGGCTGCAGAATTTCAGTAAAACTAGGCAAAGCTAAATATTTATTTAATTTCTAACTCGTCGAGACCAGGTCGAAAATCTGAGGCGATTCTACTATGCATAGCATAAACTATGACGAACAAAAAGAATAGCCGTTAACTGAATAGTTAACTCCAGTGTACGTGATAACGAGCCATCCGGGCGCCGCGTCAGAAATGGAAGCTGGCTGCGTTATTAGCTAACCTGACCGTTACTCCCTTCCCAAGGTCACGACCAACCCCTGTTACCAGAGGAAATAATGACCACCCTGAGGCTCGAACCGGACTCGCATCTAAGAACACGAAGAATATCAGATTCCGACAAAACCCATAACAGGCACTTATTAAGTGGATATGCCGTACTTATACATGATCTCAAATAAAACGTCCCGAGCCCCTCTGACACTTGAGGAACTTAGACGAGCGCTATTTTCCGTCACATTGTTTTAACGAGCCCTCGCATCCCAAAAATATGGACGCCGGCGGGCTCGTGGCGTATGTAGAGCTAGAT
>JAKIRU010000057.1:0-60788 GCA_022577715.1 Wickerhamiella alocasiicola
TCTGTGGTGCTTAATGAGGATACGGTGGTGGCCTGGTTGACATATTGGTTGAAACTCATCAACCGTATTCAATCCAAGCAGTTATGAAGGCAATGTCTAGTAACGAGGACACTTGTACAGCCAGGGCCTGAGCTAGTGGCGAGTAAAGCGAGACGCCAAGTGGTATAGGGGGCTACAAGAGCGATTCCCAGTGCCTCAGCGGCTCAAATATCTATCAATTAAATCTAAAATCTACACATAAAATCAAATATATTAAAATTGTACCG
This sequence comes from Wickerhamiella alocasiicola, assembly GCA_022577715.1. Lineage (NCBI taxonomy): Eukaryota > Fungi > Ascomycota > Dipodascomycetes > Dipodascales > Trichomonascaceae > Wickerhamiella > Wickerhamiella alocasiicola. The sequence continues at coordinate 267 of JAKIRU010000057.1, forward strand.
AGTGCGAGCGCAGCGAGCCGGACCCCGCTCCTGTCCTGCTCTTAGGCTCGCTACTAGGAACTTCCTAGGCTACATAGGCTCCGTTTCGGGAAGGCCTTGAAGCACACTAGAGGGGCGGCTATAAAAGCTCGTTACTACGGTCGCAGTGCCTCAAGTATATATCAATTAGTTCTGAAATCAAAGTTAAAATCCAACTAAATCAAAATCGTGCGCGAGCGCAGCGAGCCTCGAGCTCAGGCTCTCCATCCAGCTCCTAGGCTCCCTAGGCTCCCTAGAGAGCCCAAGGACTCCAAAAGGGCGGCTACAAAGCCGTGTTCCCGCGGTCGCCCGGTCCCGAATATAAATCAATTAGTTTTAAAACTCAACTATAAGCTCAAATAAATCAGAATCGTGGCGCAAGCGAGCGCAGCGAGCCCATTTCATCTCCTGTGCCGCCGCTACAAGGCTCCTCTAAGCTTCCTAGGCTCACCCAAGCCGCTTCCTAGGCTTCCAGGCCAGCGCTCAGGGAGTGGCTATAAACCCATATTCTCGCGACCACATGGCCGCAAATATACATCAATTAACTCTAAAATGCAAATACTACCCCAAATAAAACAATATAGTGCACTCACCTCGGGCTCCCTAGGCTCCCCATTCCTAGCGTCGCCCTAGCGTCTCCCTAGGCTCCTAGTCGCTCCCTAGGCCAGCACTCCAGGGGGATGGCTACAAGCTCGTAGTTCCGTTGCCGTAGGGGTCCATTTTTAAATCAATTATTTCTAAAATTCAGAAAGAAACCCAAAAATTCTAAAATCGTACAGGGTGCGAGCGCAGCGAGCCGTACGCATCAACTGGTGCCGCCCTGGCCTTACCAGGGTCCCCTAGGCGCTTACTAGGGACGCTCCCCTGGCCGGGCCCTTGGGGGTTCACCAGGAGAGTAGATACAAACCCAGGTTCCCGCGGCAGCAGGGCCCCATATATATACCAATTAATCCTAAAATCTAAAGCTAAACCCAACCAATTCGAAATCGTGTGCGAGCGCAGCGAGCCCAAGGCCCCCTGGCTCCCAGGCACCGCTCCCAGGCTCCATAGACGCTTCCTAGGCTCTCCCTAGCGCTTCCTAGGCTCGCCCTAGTCGCTTCCTAGTCACTTCCTAGGGACGGCCCCAGGGGATGGCTACTAAAGCGTGTTCCCGCGACCGCGCGGCCCGATATATACATCAATTGATTCTAGAATCTAAACATAAATCAAAATAAATCAGAACCGTGTGCGAGCGCAGCGAGCCCCAGGCTCAGGCTCCAGCTCCCAAACTCAGTCACCCGCTCCCAGGCCCCAGGCTCCCAGGCCCTAGGCTCCCAGGCCCCAGGCAGGCCCTAGGCAGGCCCTAGGCTCAGGCCAGGTCCAGCTACGGCCACCACGCGCCCCTACAGGCTCCTACGCTCCTACGCTCCCATTACCAGCGCCGTTCCCCCCGATACCACCCGTTGCCCTGACACCCCCCGATACCGCCCGCTCGCTTCGCTCGCTCGCCCGCACCCTCGCTCACCCTAACAGGCCGGTAGCGCTCGCTTCGCTCCCGCTACCGGCTGCCACATGACTCACAACCCTAACCCCCGACACCCAAAACTGTGGGGTGAAAAATCCACTCTTCAATGCTTTCTCGAGCGGCACAGCGCACCCGACCACTGCTGCGCACCACGCGAGCCTTCGCAACCACCCCTGCCCGCCTGGACACCAACCCAACCCCTAAAAACGTCCGTCGCCCCGAGCCTGCCCCCAGTTTCTCGACCGAACCGAGCCCTAGCCAAGCAAAAGTGCAGAAAAAGGGCGTTAGTATGGACGACAGCCTCATTGGCATGACCGGCGGCGAGATTTTTCACGAGATGATGCTAAGGCACAACGTCGATAGCATCTTCGGGTACTCGGGGGGTGCTATCTTGCCTGTATTTGATGGAATCTTCAACTCTCCGAACTTTAAGTTTATTTTACCTCGTCATGAGCAAGGTGCGGGGCATATGGCCCAAGGGTACGCCCGTGCCACGGGGAAACCGGGCATTGTTATTGTGACGTCAGGGCCGGGCGCTACGAACGTCGTTACGCCTATGCAGGATGCTTTGAGCGATGGAACTCCAATGATTGTTTTTACTGGTCAGGTCCCTACGGGATCTATCGGTACCGATGCGTTCCAAGAGGCCGATGTGGTAGGAATCACTCGCAGTTGCACTAAATGGAATGTCATGGTGAAAAACATTGAAGAATTGCCGCGCAGGATCAACGAAGCGTTCGAGATTGCTACGAGCGGTCGCCCGGGTCCTGTGCTCGTCGACCTCCCCAAAGATATCACCGCAGGAGTCCTTAAACGCGCTATTCCTACCGAGACTACTATCCCCAGTCGGAGCCTTGCACAGTTGGCTTCAAAGACTGTGGCAGAGTTTGAGATCCAGCAAAGCCTTGAGAATGCTGCGAGTTTGCTGAACGGCGCCAAACGCCCCCTCTTGCTCGTCGGAAACGGCGCTAATACCGGCGATACCGCCAAGTACATTGCCGAGCTGGCACATACGGCGCAGATCCCTGTAGCTTCAACATTGCATGGACTGGGCGTTTTCGACGAGAACTCGCCTCTTAGTTTGCGTATGGTCGGGATGCACGGCTCGTTCTATGCGAACCGCGCCATCCAGAACGCCGACCTGATTATCGCCATTGGCGCGCGCTTTGACGAGCGTGTCACGGGCAAAATCGCCTCGTTTGCACCCGCTGCACGTCTTGCCGCTATTGAGAAGCGCGGCGGAATTGTCCATTTCGAAGTGCAGGCCAAAAACATCAATAAAGTGGTTGAGGCCACTGAAGCCATTGAAGGCGACGTCTCGCAGACGGTTCCGCGGTTTGTGCCCCTGATCAAGAGCGTGGCCGACCGCAGCGAATGGCTCGACCAGATCGACGCCTGGCGCAAGGCCCATCCCTTTTGTTACGAGGCCGACGACCCCAATGGCCCTATCCGTCCCCAGACCGTGATCACTACTCTGAGCGAGGTGGTTGCGCCTATCAAGGACAAGGTTTTGTTGACTACCGGTGTAGGCCAGCACCAAATGTGGGCGGCGCAGTTCTTCAAGTTCACTACGCCCCGTACTATGATCACTTCTGGTGGTTTGGGCACTATGGGCTACGGTCTGCCTAGCGCCATTGGCGCCAAGATTGGCCGTCCCGACTGCGAAGTTATTGATATTGACGGCGACGCCAGCTTCAATATGACCCTGACGGAGCTCGGCACCGCGTCCCAGTTCAATATCCCCATCAAGGCCATCATCTTCAACAACGAGGAGCAGGGTATGGTCACCCAGTGGCAGTCGCTGTTCTATGAAGACCGGTTCGCGCACACGCATCAGTTTAACCCGAACTATATGAAGCTGGCGGAGTCGATGGGCGTCGAGGGTATTCGTGTTGAGAAGTTGGCGGACCTCAAAAGCGGAATCGAGAAGATGATGGCCAGCAAGCGCCCCGTGTTGTTGGAGGTCATTGTTGATCAGAAGGTGCCTGTTTTGCCGTTGGTTCCGGGTGGTAAGAGCCTGGACGAGTGCATTGTTTATGATCAGAATGTGGAGAATGAGAGGAGGAATTTGCGGAAGGAGCGGTTGGAGCGGTTGGCGGAGAAGGAGCGCAAGAACTTGATCTAGCGCGCGAGCGAGCCGAAGGCGTAGCGAGCGCCGCTGGGTCTGTCCTGCGCGAGCCGAAGGCGAGCCCCGAGCCCCAAGCGACGCCTTCTGGAGCCCAATGCGCCGCGCACCCTTGGAGCCCGTGCCCAGCGCCGCGCCTTGGCCTCCTCTAGGCATATAAAATATTTAATCTAGGAATTGTGTATTAGGCGAGCGCGAGTGAGCCGAAGGCGGAGCGAGCGCCGAGCGGCGAGCCCCAAGCGCTGGAAGCCCCCTGGCAGCCCAAAGCCCAACCCGCGAGGAACCCTGCCGAAGCGAGCACGTATGCCTGCTGCGCCGGAGCCCAAAGCGTACGCACTCGGCCCCTGAGCCCCTGAGCCTCGTGGACCCAGTTGGCGCTGTCGAGCGAGTGAGCCGTAGGCGTAGCGAGCGGCGCAGCAAGCGGGGAGCTCACGAGGAGCCCGTGCCGAAGCCCGCGTGTCCTGTGCGAACGCCGAACCCAAAGCGACGCCCCGCGTGGGTGCCTTGCGGCCCGTGCCCAAGCGAGCGCGTGCCGAAGCGAGCTGGTCTGTTCGGCTCGCACACCGCGGCGAGCGTGCGAACTTGATGCTGGAGCCCGCTGGAGCCCGTTTGCTGGTGCTCCGTAGCATGCCCCGTTCGACGCTACCGTCGGCGCTACCGTGAGCTACCTTGCCGCCGCCGCCCGAATGTCCATAAAATATTCAAATAAAACTGTGTACCGTAGAAGCGAGCGCTAGAGCACCAGTGAGTGCCTGTGTGAGCGCCGGGGAGCGTGTCCATGCGCGTGCGTGCCTAGTCTGTTCGTGTCTTGCGCGAGCTTGCCTGGTCTGTCCCGAAGCGTGCCCTGCGCGAGCGTATACAGCTCTGGAGCGTGGCCCGGCGAGCGTGCTAATTTGATGCTTTTGCTCTCGCGCCCGCGCCTGGTCCTTCTGACCCCTCTCTGGAGCAGGCCTGTTGGCGTTCGTGCTCGGCGCGGCGCCTGTACCTATCATATAAATATTCTATGTAGAAATTGTGCACTAGTGGAAGCGCTGCGGTGCCGCGTGCATGCGTGTTTGCGGGAGCCACCGCGCGGGGCACTGGAACCTGCGCGTGCGGGAGTGCCTGTGTGAGCGAGTGTCCGGCGCGTGCGGTGGTGTAGGGCCTGAGTGGTGCTAGAGCTGGAGCGGTGCCGTGCGAGCGTGCGCGTGGCCCTAGAGCGGCCATCGTATGAGCGCTACGCCCTAGAGCCTGGCAGCGACAGAAGCTGGGCTCGCTACGCTCGCACACGGTTTTGGTATATTTTATTTTGAGAACAAAGTCTAGACCTGATTGATACAAACTGGAGCGCCTGAAGCTCCGGGAATTGGCCAAATGTAGCGCTGGGTGAGCCTAGGAGCCGCTAGGTCTGTCCTGTGCAAGCGAGCGGCGGGGAGCTGTAACGAAGCGCCAGGGGCCAAAGCGTAGCGAGCGGCGCTGGTGCCCTAGTGACGCTGGCAGCGTTGACACGAGTCTGGCTCGCTCCGCTCGCACGCAACGAGCTGGCGACGAGCTGGCGATGGGCTCGGGCGTTCTCACCATTTGCTTCTGGCGTGTGTGCCTAGCAGGCGCCATCTATACTTACGGGTCCTAGACTCGCAAGCGAAGCGCGAAGCACCAGTCCTCGCCGTGCCGTAGGTTTGACGGCCGTTTAGCGCTCCCCAGGGCTTTGGTTCCCGTCGCTATCGCTGCGGCGTGGTCGGTGCGGTTCGGAGGCGTGCATTGCAACTGATGTTATGGTGGCCAAATGAACGGTGCGGCTGTAGCTCATGGAGAGCGCAAACCCGCAAGTTAGAGCTGCCCTCGTAATACTAATGCCTGGCACAGCGGCAGAGCTGGGTGTCTGGGGATTCTCAAGCGCACGAGTGCCTCCCCGGTCCACTGAGCGACTGGCGCAAGGCAGCCTGGGGAATAGACAGATCGATGCGACGCGGTGAGGCGAGACGTAGATAATAAGAGAACTAAAAGATACGAAATAAAAGACGGAACTAGAGAACGAGCGCACGAGCCTGGGGAACTACAAGCGGCGGCGGCGGCGGCAACCAGCGCGTTCGAGGCCGGCGGCAGCGCGTTCGAGACGACCAGCGACGGTACCGCGCCTCGCCTCGCCTCGCCTCGTCATGCAGCGGCGTGCAGAAGCGTGCAGAAGCGTGCAGCGGCATGCAGGTCCCGCATGAGGCTCTGTGACGTAAGGCTGGGGAGGGCCACGCGCGAGGGCCGTTGGGAGCATTGGGCGACGCGACGTGGGAGAAGGGCCCACGTGGGAGCGGCATTGGCCCCGGCGGAGGCCCAGCGTTGGGAGACGGGCAGGAGGAGACCACGCTGACCTTCACGGCCCTCGCGGCTCACTACATTCGGCGCTCGGTTATTGGCATACGCTTCGCTCGCGCCGTCGCTTTGCTCCGGCGCTCGCTCCGCAAATCGTTACATTTTATACCCTATCTAATGATGCTCATCCTTGGGGTCCTCGGGGATGGGGAACCAGTCGCCCTCGGGGGCGCTGGAAGCCTGGGCGGGGGCCGCGGCCTCGACCTCGACGGGGGCCTCGGCGTACTCAGCAACGGCGCCGGCGTCGCCCTCGACCTGTGGGGCGGTGGGGGCCTTGGGAGCGGCCCACGCTTTGGTGACCTCGGCGGCCTCCTTGGCGCTGGCGGGCTTGGGCTTGAAGGCACCGATCTCCTTGACGTACAGGTCCTGGAGACTGTTCAGGCGCACGGCGGAGGTGTGGATACGCATGGCGGCGATGCGTCTGGGGAGCACTCGAAGCATGATGTGGTGTGGAGGAGGGCCCTGGGCCTGTGGGCCAATCAATGGGAGGAGAGGTCACGTGAGGGGTTAGGTAAGCGGAGCAGCAGTGAGTGCGCCAGAAAGAAGCGCAAGTCGGGGGTGCTCAGGCGCGAACAGGGGCGCCTTTGTAGATGTGAATTTTATATAAACGAAGTCACTGCATACCGTAGAACATTGGCCCCTGGCGCCTTCCGCCTCGCACCGCCCGCCCTGCCACAGACCACCAAACGGCCGTCACAAAGGCAGCTTCAAGCGGTTGGGCGCGCCACAACGGCTATTTTTTATTTAGTATTGTTATTCAAATGTATCTAAAGCGTTCACCAGAGTCTGGGGGCCTCTCCGCACACTCACGCCCAAGTATACTCCTACTTCCCTCATCTAGGCTATTAGGCAGGAGCCTTGTTCAGGCGGGAGCCTTGTTCAACGGCTGATTATCCCAGCGCCTTGCTGCACACACGCTGCACACGCTGCTTAAAGCCTCCGTCAAGCCTCTGTCGAGTGCCTTTGTCCAGGCTCCTCCAGGCTCCTCCAGGCTCCGCTTAGCGTCTCTGTATTTAGTCTGCGCTGGATTCCTAGCGCTTCGGGACACTGGCTGAGACGCCAGTTTCTGGAAGTCGCTACAGTAGCTCCTATGGCCAAAGCGCCGCCGGTTCCAAGATGATGGTTGGCCGTTACAGCTGCCTGGCATTGCGCCGTGTTTGTTGCATCTGGCGGTGCATGGCGGCGGGCACCTTTTTTGCTCTCTGCTCCACGGGTCCGTTGTCCGTTGTCCGATATTAACGACCGTCACTGCGGCTCTGCGACATGCGCTGTACCGAGCCCCATGGCGACCCAGCTCCGGATTCCGGCGTCTGAAGTCCTCGCTTCCACCGCCACCCTGAGCCAGAGCCAGCCGTTAGTATAGAGCCCTGGAAGCTTGCTTGAACTTGCCGCCTGTGCCAGTATTTAGGCTCGCTGCACGCCTCTCTAGGGCTGCTTCAGGGCTGCTTGATCGCATGAACCCGACATGGCTTAAACGGGTCTCAGCGGCCGCGTTTCGGGTAATTAATGTTCAAAGGGTGTGTTACAAGCTTTTAAAGCCTGAAATTGAGCCCCAGTGCCCGAAGCTGAGCCCCAGTGCCCGAACCACGCCAGAAACGCAACCAGCACCGCATCAACAGCCCAGGGCCAGGACTCGGCCAATCTGGTGCCAGCGAGCCATGTAACTACATACACTACTTTAACACAGTAAAGTACTCTGTCTAGCCCACCCTCACTCGCCCCGCACACTTGCATAGGCACCCAGTTTACGCTCCCCAGCGGTGACCCTAACCAGGGTACAAGCGGGCGTTGACGGCCGCACAACCCCCAAATAACTACACATTTAGCCTCAAAACGCGTATCTAATTACAACAATCTAGTTTTTATGCTCAAAACCGCGCCCAATCGCCAACAGCCGGCATCAGGCACCAGACGCTCAACCGGACGCGTGTCCCACCGACACGTCCCCCGACACGTCCAGCCGACATATCTCGCCCGGATGTTTCTGAATTTCAAGTCTATTCCCCCGAGCGCCCGTCCGCTATCCCACTTCAATGCACCTCGATGCACCCCATCCGCACCTGCACCTCACCTGCACCAGACGCACCTCAGACGCACCTCCCAGCCGCAACTACGCTTACACACCCACAACGCACATCCCCCCGACACCAATTTGGGAGAAACGCCGATTTTGTCAGCAGCAAAAGCCCCGATCCTCGGTCAGTGCCCAGTTTTCTAGTCAAATGCTCAGTTCTTCTGCTTTTAGTGAAGAAATAGTGGAAAGCGGCGGACGACCCTTGGGGACCTCGGAAAACGCTCCAAACGCCGCCGATTCAGGAGATTCCAGCGGCCAGTCTCCGGCCATGAAGCGATTACAAGAGATTAGGAGTCATCTGCGCGGCGACAATGACGCAGAGAGCTGCAGCGGCGATGAAGCCGAACAGGAACGCGACGAGGCACTCCAAGACGAACTGTCAGCGGCCCCATACGAATGCTACCACGAACTTCTCATCAAAAGAATTAAAGACGTCGCTAAAGAAGTGCCGCAACTCGACGAGCATAATATCGTCCTGTGGGTCACATACTGGATATTAAATCTCTCACACATGTCAGAGATTATGAAGTCAACAAAGCCCCACGGTTCATGTATCACGAATAGCCAGCGGTTGTGGCTTTTAAGAGGTATATGCGAGTCTGGCTGCGACACTAAATACGATAGCTATAAGAGCGGTGCCACGAATCTGCTCGTGAAACTATTCTCCAAGGTGGACGTATCAGTATACACGCCAAAGGACTTTGTAGCCGATTTTGAGGACAAAGTGTACCAAGTGGTGTGGCAGCGGTTTTACAGTGCCGCGCCGTTGCTAGAAGGAATGTTTGCCTTCAACCGCATCAAGAAGCTGCCTTGTACGTCAGACGCGGACAAATATTTTGTTTTCAAGAAGTTCGTGATGTCCAAATTGCAGATCTCTGAGGAGGGCCTCTGGTGGGCAGAACGGTACTATAATGCCGGGAGGGATGTATGGATGCAGTGCCAGTGGTATTTCTCTCCACTAAACAGTGACGGTAAGGCAACTATTGGCGACCTGCGGAGCCATCGCATGTTCGAGCAGCGACATGGTATCAAGAGCGAGATCCGGTTATCGCTGGAGGAGCAGCGCGAGCGGCAGCGCGAGCGCAGAGAGCAAAGTGAGCGTGGGCCTAAGCGGCGGAGACGGAATCGCAGGCGGCGCGGCGCGTGAGCGCGTGAGCGTAGCGAACAAGTGAACGAGTGAACGGTGGATGAGCGAACGGCGAAAGAGCGAACGGGAGAACGGGGGAACGTTTCAACAAGCCAACGAGCCAACGGGCCAACGAGCCAACAAGCCAAGTGTACAAGCGAACGAGCGTGCAAGTTACAGCGCAACGGCTCAACCCCACTGACTCGAGCCTCTGCTACAGCCTCAACCCGATATAGCTCTAGCTCTTAGATTTAACGTAGTTGTTATAGATACTTACTTTCTAGTCGTCCTGGCCATCCTAGTCGTCCCCAGTTCCCCCTATCCATCCACCTCCCATCCTCCGTCGTCCCCAAAAGGAACGCCTACATAGAGCTATACAAAGTGGATTCAGGGATTTCAAGAGTAGAAAAATACTATATACCATACGCGCCGCTGGGCAGCTCTGCAGAACACTTTGTATCTCGGCTGTCAATTTATGTACTCGATTAAAGCTATGTTTGAAGTAGACTGATGGCTAGGTGACGGAGCGGGCTTTCGAGCGAGTTCCAGGCGAGATAACAGGACCTGCATGTCTAGAACCACCTCTCAATGCTTTCTTTCTACTAAGCTCCGAGGTTTATCTGGCTGTATGGACGCCTGTATCCCCCTACCACGCTCCCCGGTAGTGGCTCTAAAAGTGCGCTAGAGGGGTGTGTTAGCGGTGATATTAAAACTTTTGCTTTAGAAACTTTAATTTAAATACAACGCAGTAATCATTTTGGACCGTGTCCAGCTCTGAGACGATGCTTAACACTGCCCTTGGCTTCTCGCTGCGTTCTAGGCGCTATGATGCGTCTTTTAGGCTCCAGAGCCACAGCATCTGATCAAAGCAAGACTCTGAATGTTTTTAATTTCGTTATGCACCAGCTGTGACCGCCATCCATGTGCAGCCAGCCATATAGTATATACCGTTCATGTAGTGAAGCAAATAAGACGGTGCTCTCGTGATTGTCAAAGCAGCCACTGGTTCACCGCTTCTACAGTCTATCTCAACTCAAACTCCAAAAAGAAACCAAAAAAGAACCTACAGTACCCTCCGTTCTCGCATCGTCTCCGACTGCAATACTGAATAGGGCTGTACCGGGCTTGACAGGGGGCTGATCGAACGGGAAGCCGTATTTTCCCGGTCATGTGACCGTAAGCGACTGTTTTAGTGCAGATTTTTGCTGCTAGCTGCGACCTCAATTTTTGGGGTGCGAATTGTGAGCCGAAACAGGGTATTAACGGGCGTTTTACTGAGTTCTAACGGCACTGGGGATTCCCCCGTGACTGTCCCAGCCTTGGTGCAAATTTTTACCCATTTATCTCCCCGGAAACTGTTTCTTGGGTGAACAAGTCTGCATATGCATATGCAAGGTCATGCAGCCATACCGGCGACCATTTTGTCGACCAAAATCCGTACTAGCAGCATCGGCGATTCTTTAAAGTGGCTGTGAGCGATGATCTAACTACTTTCAGTACTTGAACAGCACCCCTTAAGCAGCTCCAGAAAGTAGCCTCAAAAGCAGCGCTCAGAGGGCAGCTAGAGACACTCCATACTGATACTGAACAGAGACTCTGCTCCGCGTCCACCAAATGTTAGACCCCAAGCCGGTATTCCCAGCCAAAGTCTGCATAGAGACCTAGAATAGGGTTAACAAGTGTTACTCTTGACATTACGTCCTGTGAGCCTTATGAATGATATTAACAATATAGAAGACATGTAGACTATTGGGAACACCAGCTGGCAACAGCCAGGGTGAGTTTCCGTCTATCAGAAGCTATGAGGGGTCTCGGATCCGATCATCATTGGCACGGACAGGTTCCAAGTCGTCACCACGCGCTTGTGTCACACCAAACATAGTGGCCTCCCTAAATAGGTCGGCCTGCTGCTTTATGACCTTATCCATCATGAGGACGCTAACCGCCTCGGTGAACTCAATGCTCTCGGCGCTAAAGAAACACCCGGACCATTCTCTCGTGAACGTGGCCAACATTGCCTTGGGTTCAGCCGAGACCGCGAATAGGAGATCCCTCGCCAAGACCAGCACTTTAGGACCAAGCGAGCGGTACAGTAGAGCAATGTACTCATCCAGTCCAAGATCGTCCACAGATGGATTGAAAACGTGCTTGACAGAGTATACCAACACCAAGAACACGACCAAGGCAGCCTGTTGGCCATCACGGATGGTCAGATCCTGTGTCGCCAGGCGCAGATGCTTCAAGCACAGTCCGAACCTCTCAAGACTAGAGCCCAGTTTCAAGGTCTTGGCCCGCTTTTCGTTATGGACGCTGTGGCAGTGCTCATCAAATCGACGCGATACCCTAGCCAGTTCACTCGCGTGAGCCACAGTGTACGTAGTTTCACCCTCCCACCTCGTCTGCCATTCGCTCTTTGCCTCCGGAACATCAAAGTCTTTGGGCACTACACCGGGAACGTAGACCTCGCCCGACTCGAGGCGATAATGAGCGCTCCAGAACAACCGCTCAGAACGGTCCGGGTTTGCATCATCGGGAAGCTGCAAATAGTCAGGGGATGGATCTTCGGGATGGGACTGGTACACATCCCAAGGGCAAAGCTCCGCAATGGGCGGCTTCCCGTGCACAAACCCAAGTATATGGTTGAACCTAAAGGCCATCATCATAACTCGTGCTATGTCGGGGCAGGTCGTCCTTGACGAGTTGCCTGACAGTTCCGCCTGCCCTAGAAACTCCACGGCGATACCCAAAATCCTAGCGACATCGCCCGGCTCGGGTGTGCTCTCGTCACACACTTTGTTCATGAGTGCCGTCAAGGCAGAGTATGCGTTCACGTACTTTATGCTCCCTGGAAACATCGGTTTACACCAAGGTAATGCGTAGGCTTCATCACTGGCGATCCAACGTTTGAATTTGTCCTTTCTATCGCGCGCCATTAGTTGTGAACTGGCAAGGGAGTGAAGGGGGTTATTTAATCGCACTGTGAATGGGAGCGGAGGGGGCCGCGTCGTTTTGCGTGTACCCCTCCGCTCCCATTCGGCGTGTAGCTTCCACGCGGCCAGGTGACTGGGTCAAGCAAGGACAGTCTTGTCACTACCAACGCCCGCGATCGAACATTAAGAAATCGATCATAAAGGTAGCTAACGCAACGGCATAGCAGGGTCGCGGTAGGCGGTCCTGGGCGCCGCTGGTTGAGGTCGCTACACACGCTCCTGGCAAGCGGCAATTTACGACGAATACATTTGAAATTAGAAACTTGATCTATTAGAATTAAAATTGTGGATCCAGTGATGCCTGATAGTGGCCATCCGTTGGGTCGTCCATTACTAGGGTCGCCCCTAGGCTGTGTCTAGGCTTTTTAGGGCCGCCCTAGGCTAGGCTGCACTCCACAGGGTGGCTTCAATCACAGGTTCCGACGCGCAAGCGGCCCCACAAATATATCAATTATCTACAAAAGTAGAATTAAAATCCATTCAAATCAAAATCGTGTAGCGAGCGAGCGCAGCGAGTCGGAGGGACCGGATCACTGGAAACAAACTCAACGCCTCGGCTCGTAGGGTCGTCGTAGGGTCGCCCTAGGGTCGCCTAGGGATTTACTTGGCCGGGCCCTCCAGAGAGGTCGATACAAAAGCATACTCTGCGGCTCCATACGCTCCAAATACAAAACTAATTCACCTAAAAACTCAACCTGAATCCAAACATTTCAAAATCGTGGTTCCCACGGCGCTCAGCGGTCCCAAAGCACCGGGCACCCGCTTGCAGGCATTTACTAGGGTCGCTATAGGCTTTCACTATAAAAGCCTATAGACTGCCATTCAGAGGGGTCAAGGGGTAGTCTCAAAAGCATATTAGAGGGCCCCATACGCTCCAACTACATAACACTTATCTCTAAAACCCTAATCTAAAATCAACAAAATTGAAACCGTGGTTCCAGCGGCCCTCGTCGGGCAGCGCAGCGCTTGGCTCACTAGGCTTTACTAGCGTAAGCTGGGAGCGCTGCGCTTGGCCGCTCGCGCCACACCCCGTGGCAACAGATAACCGCTGTAGCGCCAGCGGCTAGCGGAGCAGGGAGCACAGCTCGATACGCGGGATGCGGCCACGGTGCTGTCCCAAATTCAGCACAATAACCCCTGGAGTCTCTCAGCCCCCTCCCCCCCTAAAATTTCATCTCTCCCATCGCTCGCTCGCGCCTTTCGCTCCGCTCAAGGCACTCGCTGCATGCCCCAACTTCTCCCCCCTTACCCTACCCCACACTTTATAGGCTATATAGCAGCGGGCAAAACCCTGTCAAACATGCTTCGATTTTGCGCAAAAAAGGCGGTAAGGGCACGTCTCCCTCTTTCCCAACGATATGCGTCAAACTTTACGTTCAGGAGCGCTGCGCTTGGCTGGGACTTTGGCTTACGGGCGCTGCGCTTGGCTTACTAGGCTTTCGCGCGTAAGCTGGGAGCGCTGCGCTTGGCCGCTCGCGCCACACCCCGTGGCAACAGATAACCGCTGTAGCGCCAGCGGCTAGCGGAGCAGGGAGCACAGCTCGATACGCGGGATGCGGCCACGGTGCTGTCCCAAATTCAGCACAATAACCCCTGGAGTCTCTCAGCCCCCTCCCCCCCTAAAATTTCATCTCTCCCATCGCTCGCTCGCGCCTTTCGCTCCGCTCAAGGCACTCGCTGCATGCCCCAACTTCTCCCCCCTTACCCTACCCCACACTTTATAGGCTATATAGCAGCGGGCAAAACCCTGTCAAACATGCTTCGATTTTGCGCAAAAAAGGCGGTAAGGGCACGTCTCCCTCTTTCCCAACGATATGCGTCAAACTTTACGTTCAGGTTCCCCTCCAATCACTCCAAAGTCGAGCCAACCTCGACCCCCTGCTTCCTCGACAACAAATTCGTCGATTCCAAGGCCTCAAAGTGGATCGATCTGCACGATCCCGCTACTAACAACCTCGTCTCTCGAGTCCCCCAGTCGACCCCCGAGGAACTGCTCGCAGCGGTCGATTCGGCCGAGAAGGCGTTTAGGGCCTTTAAGCGCACTACGGTGATCTCTCGGCAGCAAATTGCGTTCAAACTCGTGCAGCTTGTGCGGGAAAATATGGACAAACTCGCGGCGCTTATTGTCGTCGAGCAAGGCAAGACGTTTGCCGACGCAAAGGGCGATGTTTTGCGCGGGCTCCAAGTGGCCGAGGCGGCGTGCGCTGCTCCCCAGGATTTGGCCGGCAGCGTGCTGGGCGTGGCCACCGATATGGAAACAAGAATGTACCGCGAGCCTCTGGGCGTTGTGGCCGCTATTTGCCCCTTTAATTTCCCCGCTATGATCCCCCTGTGGAGTATTCCGCTTTCTATTGTTGCTGGCGACGCTATTGTAGTGAAACCGAGCGAACGGGACCCTGGCGCGGCGCTGCTGATCGCTGAGTTGGCAAGGCAGGCCGGTGCACCGCCGGGAATTGTCAATATCGTGCATGGCGGCGCCCCTACAGTGGACTTTATACTGGACGAGCCTAGAATCAAGGCTATTTCGTTTGTTGGAAGCGACCAGGCGGGTAAATATATCTACACGCGGGGCACGGCTAACGGCAAACGTGTACAGGCGAATTTGGGCGCTAAAAACCACGCTATTGTAGTGCCAGACGCTAGTCGTAACCGTACGGTTAATAGCGTAGTTGGAGCGGCGTTTGGTGCTGCTGGCCAGCGGTGCATGGCTCTTAGTGTGCTTGTAACTGTTGGTCCTGCCAAGGAATGGGTCAAGGATGTGGTTTCGGCCGCCAAGGGCCTTAAAGTCACCGGTGGATTCGAGCCCGATGCCGATCTGGGTCCTGTGATCACTCCTCAGTCGAAGGAGCGCATCCTGGGGCTCATTTCTAGTGCCGAGGAACAAGGCGCTACTATTGCCCTTGATGGCCGCGACTTTGTTTGTCCCGAGTACCCCGAGGGCAACTTTGTAGGCCCCACGGTGATCACTGGCGTCAAGCCGGGGATGAAGTGCTATGATACGGAGATTTTCGGGCCTGTGCTGGTAGTAGTAGAGTGCGATACCTTGGACGAGGCTATCTCGCTGGTAAACCGCAACAAGTACGGCAACGGCGCCGCTATCTTCACCAATTCGGGCGCTATTGCCCACAAGTTCCAGCAGGAGATCGAGGCCGGGCAGGTCGGCGTGAACGTGCCGATTCCGGTGCCTTTGCCGATGTTTTCGTTTACTGGTAATAAGGGCTCGTTTTTGGGCGATGCTAACTTTTATGGAAAGGCCGGGTTGAACTTTTTGACCCAGTACAAGACGGTGACGAGTCATTGGCCGGAGGCGGATGCCCAGGGGGTTGAGGCCGCGGTGAATATGCCGACGCAGTCCTAGCTGTCGCGACGCAAGCGCGAAGCGCGAGCGGAGCGGCGGCTCAGGGTCGCGAGCGCAGCGAGCGCCAATCAGCTACCTGAAGCCGTAGCGTCCAGGGCAGCGTCTGAGGGCAGCGTCTGAGGGCTGTGCCCGGCGTCGTATAGCCGCAAACCGCCGTAGTCTACATAATTAAACATGTTTTAGAGAAGGAGCGGCGGCTCAGGGTCGCGAGCGCAGCAAGCGCCAATCAGCTACCTGAAGCCTTTAAGCTTCGCGAAGCCGTAGCGTCCAGGCGCCTTTGAGCGTGGCCCGCAAGCCATATTCTACATAACTAAACATCTATCAGAGAAGGAGTTCGCGCTCGCGTCGCGACGGCTCAAGGTGACAGCGACTTTAAGCCTGCGGTAGCGGCCCCTAGCCTGTCGGCGCCCGTAGCCCGCATCCCAGGGTGAAGCGAGCGCAGGGACCGAGCAGCGTCTAGCCCGTATCTGCGCGTGTAGCCCAGTAGCCAAGCGCAGCGCTATCCGCTAGCGGCCTGCAGCGACGTGCATGTATGTGCGTCTATATGCAGGAGCGTGCAGGTGCGTGCAGCCCTGAAGCCCGTAGCCCCGTAGCCCGGTCAGTACCGGCTGCAACCGCGACGGCTCAGCCCTAGCGTCCCTGTGGAGGCAGCGACTCACAGCGACCTGCGCCCCAGCGAGCAGCTGTGTCCCAATCGCGGCACCCTGAGTGCATTGACTTGAAGCCGGCGAGCGCAGCGAGAGCCTAGCCGTTGGCGGCCCGTAGCCTATGCCCAAGCGGCGTGTAGGCTCGACCCGTAGTCTATTCTACATAATTGAGTATATTCTAGCGAAGGAGCCCGAGCGAGCGGCCGTCTGGAGCCTGTCGGCGCCCCTGGCCCCTAGCCTGTCAGCGCCTGTACCTCGTTTCTTAAGGTGAACCGAGCGCTGTGGTCGAGCAGCGTCTCTCCCGTATCCGCCTCTATAGTCTCGTAGCCCCGTAGCGCGGCAACGACTCGTATTCTAGATAAATGAGCAGGTTTTACAGGAGCGACGGCTCGAGCGAGTAGTCCAGGGCAGCGGTACAGCCACCTGAAGCCTGTGCTCGTGGCCATGGCCCCGTATATCTGTATCCCCGCACCAGCCCAGTACCGGCTGCAACTGCGACCTCCAGCGCCCGTAGCATTCAGTACGTAGGCGCGTAAGTTTATAATTATACAGCTGTTAGTTGGAGCAGCGACGGCGGTGCGGTGACGCCGGGAAGCGGGCTCGGCCCTAGCGTCCTTAGCGCGTTGTCTGTGTCCCATGGTGGCCCCTAGCCTGGCCCGTAACCTTGAAGCCTGTACCTCAGCTTGACGGGCGCGGCGCGTAGCCTCTATCTGCCCGATCCCAAGCGGCCTTTACAGTGCCCTGTTCCTCGCCCGAGCGGCGGCTCAGTGCGTTCGCGAGGGACTCAAAGCGAGTAGTTGAGTATGGCAACTTGCAGCGCTCAGCACCACGCTCGCAGCTACGGCTTCGCCTTCGCTCCTCGCTGCAGCCACTGAGGCCAACCCATCCCTAATTCCACTAGCACTTGACAGCCTAGGCTCCGGCAGTCTCGGCAATACACTAGTCTTGAGGTTGTATTATGGTCCTACCAGGCCGTGTGATATACCAGTCAATATACTTAGTACCTCTAGTTCCCACTACCTCTAGTTCCCATACCAACACTTGCCGCCCGAGTGAATGGCTGCCAAGTACTATGGCTGCAACGATGGCTGTGGGGGGAGGCTCGGGCCGCAGCGTCCCGGTTTGCCATGTTTCCATACATCTGACTGTCTAATATCCAGTTCTAACGGCTTGCTTTTCTAGTGGCCTCGTGCGGCTAGTGCTTTTGGCTGCACTGAGGCGTCTCGGCAGCCCAGCTCCCACGCTGCCGATTGTCTAGTATCCGATATATTGTCTAGCTCTAGCGGGGCCATTGTAGCGTCGCCGCCTATGCCTCGCCTATGCCTCACCTACGCCTGGATCAGCGCTCTAAGCCAAGACGTTCTGGCAGCTCGCCCAGCCGCCTCCACGCTGCCACACCTAGCTGCTTAAAATTTAAATCTACCAGCCTCGCTAATTGTCTATATTTATAAATCTAACGGCTGGGCCTGGGCTGGGCCTGGGCTAGTGCTCTTGATCTGGGGAGGCGGCGGTCTCAGCGTCTCAGCCGCTCCCATATCTAATTGTCTATACTCTAAATATATCAGCCTCGCTTATTGTGTAAATATCTAATTGTAGCGGCCTCGTCTGCGCTAGTACTCTTGGATTATATTCAGGCAGTATCGGCGTCCGGTCTGCTAACCTCCAACGCATCCATATAAGTGTTTGAAATCTATTCTATTGTCTAAATCTATCGGCCTCTCTGATTGTCTAAAAAACTGATTCTAACGGCTTCGCCCGGGCTAGCAGCATCACCTAGGTGGCTCCTGCCTGGGGTGGAGGCAGTCTCGGCCGTCTCAGCCGCCTCAGCCGCTCATCGCCCGTCGCTCCGCTGCGCTTCGCTCAGGGCTCGGCGCTCGGGCTATCGCCCTCGCGCTCGCGCCTCGGCCTCACCGTCACCACCAACCCCAGCAGTAGCACCCACCCGACCGTCGCAGCCCAAAACAGCGACTCTGGATACACACCCAGCACCTTCCTATACACATTCAGCGCCGCCAACACCGACGGGATCATCGAGAACTGCACCAGGTACGTCACGCCGACCCAGAACCCGCTAATGCCGCCCTGAGGAGCGTACTTGAACGTGTTGTTGATGAGCGTTGCCTGGGCCACCGAGCGGAACTGGTAAAGGCATTGCAACACGAAATAGACTCCGGCGCGCGGGAACAATGCCTTGAGCACCGTGGGCACCAGCGAGCACAAAATGAGGAACTGGCTGAGCACGGCGTCCACCACGTCAAAGTCGTAGTTGTGGCGGGGGAACCGTTCGCTGAGCCGCGCAATGACCACGGGCGCAATCACGGCAACCGACACTAAACTAATGGCCTCGCCGATGCTGCTCAGGTACCCGTTTTCGGTGGCCGACCACGAGAACCGCGTTTTGACGTAGATGGACTGGAGGAATCCGAGCACGTTGCCTACAACGCTGGTCGCTACAGTGAAAACAATCACTTTGCGAGCAGTTGTGCGCCTCGCGGGGTCTACAATGTACTTGCAGGACATGAGCCGCACCGCATCGAGGATCCCTGGCTTTTGTTCGGGTGTTGAGTGCGATTCCTCGAGGTAAAGGGTTAAAAACGCTGAAAAAACGTTCAAACCAGCACACACAAGGTACAAGTCACCCACGCTCACTAGTTTCAACGCCGCAGCGCCAACGGCAGGACCCAATATATTAGGGGCACTAATGACGGCCGACATCCAGCCCAAAAAGATGGTTCTATACTTTGCATCGACGATCTTCTCGGAGATATAGATGGAGGCGAGAAATTGCGACATCGCGTAGAACGTAAAGTTGCTTAAAAGCTCCGGAACAATGCACCACAAATAGTGCACCGCCGGACCGGCCAACAAGAACCAGTAGGAGAGGGCCTGGAGGGCGCCGCAAGCGATGGCCGCAATAACCACGGGCCGCATTCCAACAAGAGCCACCGCGTGCGAGATAAGCAGCAGCGAAACAAGGCTTACGATGCCCCCCACAACGTCTACATAACTAGAGAGGATGCCTTCGAGATTGGACGCCCCAGGGTCGCTGAAACACGTCTCTTGGGGGATCCCGGCATATTTACATATAATTAAATATTCTGCATCGGTATTTGCTTGCAGGGTCATTGCCTGGCCGAACGTACCGACGAAAAGAAGGGCTAAGAAGTAGTATACGGGGGTGTGGGTGGGGGCAGAGGCCTCAGAGGAGTCATGAGACCGAGATGGCTCTAAAAGTGGCTCGGTTTCCATGCTGGATGTAGTGATAATAACCGTTATGCAAGGGGATGCCACTAAATCGATAACGGTTATGTAATGGGTTATGTAAGTGGGTGTGGAGAGAGACGGCGAGGAAGGAGTGGTGGATTGGGGGAATTGGGGGTCGTGGGGGTTGGATGTTTAAGGGATGGGGTGCTGTGGATGTGGTAGTGTTTGAGGTGAAGTTTCATGGGCTCACGACCAGTACTTTAGCTTAAGTATTATAGTAGCTATTTAGGGGTTAAGGATGGATCTCGGGGAGGTGCTGGGGGTTCGCAGTGGACAGAAGCGAGCGGTGAGCGCAGCGAGCCGCGAGCGGAGCGACTGGAGAGAGTTGGGGGTGAGGGGAGACGAGGGGGAGCGACTGGGGCACCCCAGTGTCCTGTAGCCAGTGTGCGTATCACAGCGAGCGCCATAGAGGCCTGCATGTAGCTGTGTAGACTGCATCGCTATCGAATCCAGCCTGAATCGAGCGCTAGGCGAGCGGCAACGCTTGATACTGCGCTGGGATCGCTGTGCCCGCATCCTCTACGGTTCCAGTTTGGATCCCGTTTGCAGTGCCTCAGGAGCAGTGAGTGTAGTAGTGCCTGGAGCGCCTTGGTATCCAGAAACCAATGATTGTATCGAATACATTTGGGCAGTGCCTTATGCCGGCGGGTGCGTGGGATGCCTCAAGCGTAGGCGACCGGTGAGTATGCGGGCGAGGGGCGTCAGACCGAAGCGAGCCCAGAGCCGAGCACAGAGACTGCGGGAGCCGAGCACGTCGCCCCAAAGCCAGCCGAGCGGCATAGCGTCTGGAGTGTAGTGAAGCGACAGAGCCAAGCGCAGTAGCCGTAGCTTGCCTTGGCGAGCGTCTCAGCTGCGCAGTCGTAGCGACGCAGACAGGCCGTATCCACCCTACCAAGCCGCGTCCACCCTGCCAAAAGCGTTAGGTTTATTAGATTGATTGGAGGCGTCCAGACCCAGGGAGAGGTGAGAGGAGCGACCGTTGGTGCGTGGTGCCTTAGGCGGAGCGCAGCGAGTGCCGTAGGGGCCTGCCAGGAGCCCCAGAGCCAGTTCTTGGGGAGCCGTTAGCCCTGCCGAGTAGTCCAGTACCTGGCCCCAGCGCCGAGCCGCTCTGAGCCATGTATGCGAGTGCGTCCGCGCCCTGAGCAGCGAGCGCCACTTGCGTCTACTTTGCCTAGAGATATGCAGCCGCTCGTCCAGAGCCGGCCAAGTAACTCCAAAGCTGAGCGCTAAATGCGATGGCTTTATTCGATCCAGTAGGGCGTCCAGGTGAGGGGGTTGAACAGAACGGAGCAAGCTGCGGCGGCACAGACGGCATTGTTTCGACAGAGAGTAGAGTACGCACGGCAGACGCACCACAGGCACGTATATCTCGACGCTGTGAGATTCCTACAGCTACAACTTCTGAGCCACGGATCCGGAGCTGCTGTCTGATATTTGGTCCCCAAGCGGAGCGGGTGCGTGGTTCCTGTTAGCATCAGTGCTGTGCGTGAGCTGCGTGGTGACGGACGCGCTGTTGGTTCGCGATGGCTGTCGGTTCTATCGGCGCCTGCTTTGGGGCTGCCTTGAGCTGCCTTGAGCTGTGTCTGAGTAGAGGCGACGAAGCGGCGACGAAGCGGCGACGAAGCGGCGACCACTGCAACCGAGTCTCAGACTTTGTCACTTGGTAGCGAGCTAGCTGCCTCTACCACGGGCTGCCACTACCACGGACTGCCTCTACCACGGCCTTACGTTCGGTCCATGAGGCATAATGGAATTCATCCGCACCAGAACGCACTTCAGACCGGTTCAAGAAACAGACACGCACGCTCTGGCATGAAATCACACGTTCTGATCCACGGAATCGCGTGAGCAAAGTGTGACGCTCATTAGCTGTGACGCTCAGTAGCCGTGACGCCCAGCAGCTGTGACGCTCCCTGTCTGGCTGTCGATGCCTGGCTGTGGATATCTGGCTAGGAATATGCTTGTGCGACGCTGGAGACTGGACGAAGAGTGCCAATAAAGACCCGCAGTTCAGGGTCGGCCGTCAAGGCTCCTAGAGACGCTGCTCGCCGCTCGCTGCTCGCCGTTTGCCGCTCGCTGTGCTGGACGCTACCGCACGCACTAAGAACGCATTGCTGCAAATGCACGCTTGTAGCTACGGCTTCACATTCGCTGCTCACGTCAATCTACATGCTTCTATACGCCTTGAGTTGGTGTACTGTACCACACCTGAGACTTGTATACGCTGGGTCTACACAAATACACTAAACTATGGAGCAGGAGCGTCCCCCTCAGACCCTGTACTCTGCAGCGTTCCCGGAAATCGGTATCAGTAGCATGTCGCATGCCGCAGTGGTTTGCAGCTGCATGACTGACAGAGAAGCGACTGGAGAGGCGTGTAAGCCATTGTATACAATAAAAAGCCCCTAGAGACCCACGCAACCAATTTTTTACGGCCGGGTGACCCCGTACCACCCCCCACCTGCTCATATGCATGGACCGCATGCGACACGATCTGAGATCCGATCTGAGGTCATTGCAAACAACAAGAAGCTATACCAGCCACCTTGGCCACCAGATCAGATATAAAAGGCCATGCCCTCCCCACAAAGTTGTCACATTGGAATTTGCCGAATGCAACTTTTAATTTTGATAAAGTTTATTCGTTTCAATGTGATCTTGTTTTGAATTTGAATTTTGTTGATTTTGTTGATTTTGTTGTTTTGTAGTCTTTGATTTTGTTGTTGTTGGTTTTTATTTACCAGTTGTTTTGTAGTCTCTTGATTTTGACCTTTTGGTCTTGACTTTGAAGTGTTTGTGATTTTGTTGTTTTGTAGTATTTTTGACTTTGTTACTCTGGTCCCTTTTGATCTCTTGATAATTTGATCCTTTGATCCCGGTTGAACCGAACTTAAACTCATATAATTATATAGTACAACCTGCAACGCACATCTCCTCAAGTAGAACATTAATTACAGCGCCAACTGAGCAATGAAGCCATCAGCTTTGACGCTACAAACTATGCAATTAATGCAACGCTCATACTACGCCATTGCGGCCGCACCTGATGGTTAGTATTAGGGTGACACTCCAAGCGCGAGCAGCCGACTAAGTCTGCTTGTGTCGCACAAATAGGGGCGATATTTTGCAGCCAGGACTAAATACAAGAAAATAAGTAAATTACTGAATTTGAGGCCACGGCGATGGCTCAATGGGCGGGGAGAGCCAAGAGAGAGCCTAGAGAGAGCCTACTAAGGTGCCTAGTAAAGAGCCTACACGACCCTACAGCACTAGGCTTTTACTATAGCGCGCTAACTTCAGGGGTCGCTGAAAAGCGTACTAGAGGGCCCCGCGTGTCTCGAATCTGTATTAATTGTTTCTAAAACTGCAATCTTAATATAGTAGAAATGAAGCCGTAGAGGGTGCTCGCCCGTAGAGCCGGTCGCTCAGGGTCGTCTGCCTAGGCTTTAGTAGGCTTTACTAGGCGCTCCCTAGGCTAGCGCTCATGACGCATTTGGAGGGTGGCTTCAATTCGATGTTCCCGTCTCCGCAGTGTCCCAAATTTATATCAATTAATTCCAAAATCAAAGTTTTAATCTAAAAATTCTAAAATCGTAGTGAGTGCGAGCGCAGCGAGCCGGGTTCTTCAACTGGCCTCGTTACTACCCTCTCTAGGGTCCCCTAGACGCCTAATAGGCTCGTCCTAGGCTGTACCCTTGGAGCTCTCCAGGGGGTGGATATATTTACAGGTTCACATTGCCGGGGGGCCCTAAATTTAAATCAATTAATTCCGAAAGTAGACGCTAAGTATAAAAAAATCAAAATCGTAGTGGGTGCGAGCGCAGCGAGCCGGGCCCGGCTCCTGGCAGCTGCCAGGGTCGCCCCTACGCGCCTACTAGAGTCACTCAGGCCAGGCCTGGGAGCTCTGCAGCTGGGTGGCTAAAAACCGGCATTCCCGTTGCTGCAGAGGCGCATATTTAAATCAGTTACTTCTAAAATCTAATCATAAACTTAAAAAAATCAAAATCGTACAGGGTGCGAGCGTAGCGAGCCGGCGTCAGCTCCTAATGCTCGCTACTAGGCTTATAGGCAGTTACTAGGGTCGCTCCCTAGACGAACGCTCATGGCACTTCAGGGGGTGGCTACAAACCGGGATTCCAGAGGCCGTAGGGGCCCAAATTTATATCAATTATTTCTCAAATCTAACTCTAAATCCAAAAATCTGTAAATCGTAGAGAGTGCGAGCGTAGCGAGCCGGATTCATCACTCAGGGTCGTCTGCTGCTGCTAGGCCCGTAGTAGGGTCCCCTAGGAAATTCATAGGCTCGCCCCAGGCCAGGCCCTTAGAGCGCTTTAGGAGGGTGGCTTCAATCCCGGGTTCCCGTTGCCACAGGGTCCCAAAATTATATCAATCAATTCTAAAATCCACAAATAAACCCAAAAAAATCAAAACCGTACAGGGTGCGAGCGGAGCGAGCCGTGTGCAGCTCCCAGAGCCACCCGCTACCCTTGCTAGGGTCGCCCTTACGGTGCCTACGGAGGGAGCCCTACGCGCTGGCTTGGCTGCCGGGAGCGCTTTGGGAGCGCTGCGCTTGGCTGACCACCAAACTCCCAGCGGCGGCGGCGCCAGACCTCAGCGGCTGACCTGACCCCAAACTCCCAACGCTAGGGTCGCCCCTACGCTGACCCTAGGAACTCCCAGCTCCGACCCTGGACCACCTAGGGTCTTCGTAGGGCCTCCCTAGGGCACCCCTACGCTACGCTACGGGGACCCTAGGTCAACCCTAGAAGCGACCCTACATGCCCACCGCCATCATAACCGGCACAAACGGCTACCTAGGCCTCGCCATCTGCAAAAAACTAATCTCCCACACTCCCCCCAACATCCCCCTCCGCATCGTCGCAACTTCCCGCACTTTCCCCTGCGCAATCGCCGCAATCAAGCACCTCCAGGCCTGGACCCTGAAAAATCACCCTGGCCGCCCCGTCCCCGTGGAATTCGACTACATACTATTCGACCAGTGCAACATGGTCTCTGTTCTCGCTGCTGCTCGGGAGATTAAGCTCCGCTACCCCGAAATCGACTACTTCTTCTTCAACTCCTCGTACTCGACCCTAGGGGGAATCGACTATTTGCAAGCCGCAAAGGATTTTTTCACGCAGCCTCTAAGGGCGTTCACCGTGGGCACGTTCAAAATCCAGGGCCCCGTGCGCAAGACCAAGGACGGCATGGGCGCCGCGTTCCAGGCTAATGTCTTTAGTCCTTACTATTTGGCTATGGAGGTATTGCCGTTGCTAAGGCGAGTTAATGGTCGCCTTATTTGGATCAGCACGAGCATTTCGCTGCCCGAATTCTTTAGTCGCAGCGATATCGGCGTCGAGAACTCGCTGCATAGTTACGAGGCCTCCAAGTACGTTCTGGAGCTTTTGCACCTGGGGATTTGGCGCAAGTTGCGGGACGAGGGCGTCCAGAGCTGGCTGTTGCAGCCGGGAGTCTTTAAAAGCACGACGTTTGTGCCGACGCTCAACATCTTCAGTTATTGGGGGATGTTCCTGATGTTCTACGTGTGTCGGTGGTTCGGCAGTCCTTATCACTGTATTTGGCCTGAAGTTGCTGCGAATGCCCCCGTTTGGCTGGCGTTGAAGGCCGATCCGGCCAGGGATAGGCAGGACGTCAAGTACGGGTCCAGTGTGACGAGGTGGGGGAAAGAGAAGCTGATGGAGACGGAGTTGAAGGTGAGCGAGGAGGATGTGAGCGCGGTGGTTGAGTATGTGGAGGGGTTGAGAGGTGAGTGGCGGGGGAGGTTGGCGGGGCAGGTTGTGGAGAGGGTCAATTACTAGTGAGCGTAGCGAACCTCGACGCGTGAGCCGGAGCGCAGCGACGGCGAGCGCGACGAGGTGAGCCGCGAGCGTGAAGCCAAGCGCAGCGCTGCCTAAAGCGGAGCGACGGCGAGCCGCGATGAGGCGAACCCGCGAAGGCGCGCACGCGTGTGCTAAATGCGACGCCAAGCGCAGCGCTGTCGCCAGAGCCAAGCGCAGCGCTACCCGAAGCGCCGCCCGTATGAGCCGCCCAACTGCAGCGACGCGAGCCTGAAGCCAGCGCTGTCGCCCAAGTGAGCACAGGCTCCGCCGCCCAATGCTCTGCCTGGCGCCACCCCGCGACTGCCCGTAATATGCTCCGCCTGTGAGCTCCGCCTGTGAGCTCCGCCTGTGAGCTCCGCCTGTGAGCTCCGCCGCGCCGCCCCGTGACCGCCCCTGTATCTCTGCGAGCCAGCGCCTGAGTGGGCGGAGGGTATTCTTTGCTAGATTTAATATTTACAGCGATCCATAAATGTATTTTAATCTTTGAGGCTTGTGCCCGCGAGTGCCCAAGTGTCACGCTAGTCCCTAAGTGTAGCGACGGCTAATGCGAGCCTGGAGCCTACGCTCCGGCGAACGCGCGAGTGCCGGGTGCGAGCCGCCAGAAGTGTGAGCCAAGGGCTGCGCTGCCTGAGAGCGCCCAGTGCGAGTACAGTCGCCCGAAGTGTAGCGACTGCGCGAAGCTCAGCGGTGAGCCGGAGCGTAGCGGCGGCGAACCCGCCAGTACCTGGTGCGAGCCAGCCTGTGCGACAAGCCAAGCGTAGCGCTGCCTCCAGCACTGCAGCGACTGCCACGGAGCATCTGCTAGCCGCCAAAAGCTCACCGACTCGCCGCTGCGCTTGGCTCGCTGCGCTTGGCTCGCTGCGCTCGCATCCACCACGGTTTTAGAAATTTCAGATTAGGAATTGGATTTGGAAATAACTGATATAAAGCTGGATCCAGTGGGATTAGCGACGAGCCGAAGCGTGGCGAGGGCGAACCCGCGAGTGCCTGGTGTGAGGCGAGCCGTGAGCGTCTTAGTTGGGTACAGAAGCCAGCGCAGCGACGAGCTCGCGACTGCCCCTAATATGCTCTGCCTGGTGAGCCGCTGGCTGCCGCGGCGCTCTTGCTCCTACGCTCCTGCTGGTGTCGTCCAAGCGCTGTAACGCTCCTCCGCGTCCTCACGCTCCTCCGCGCCTCGTCTACGACCGTTCCTTCAGCCGTCGCTCGTGTAGCTAACTTATCTTAATATTCAGAGCGTCGTAGCCAAGCCATCGCAGCGCTGCCACCCGTGTACCTCAGACGTACCCAGAGATGCCCAGGTTGTATATACTCTAGCCACTGCCATCCTGAGGAAGTTAAAACGCAGCACGAGTGCGCATGCTCCGTGGCACAGCGGTGCGCTTCAGCCCTGTCGCTTGATTGAGCATGGAAGACCCTCAGCGCCGCGTACCTAACACCAGGATAAAGGTACATTCGTTGCGTCGCTTCGAGCCTACAGCAAACAGCAGCAAACGGTATAGCGCTGTAGACTTATAGAGGAGCTGTGGATGGCAGGCAGTTTAGAGCCGACTAATAGGGGTTTGTACCTCATTCTAGCTAAGCCATTGAGCTACATTATCTAGTTATCCCCTGATCAGCTACCCCGATCAGCTACCCCAGATATCCTAGACTGTTCCCTAAGCTAGGCTCCTGGCGCTACTTGCGCTTCTTGTGATGGAAGAAAGGAGATTTGGAGACTGGAAACCCCCACAAAGGTTTCCCTATAGTTTAATGATAAGAATTCTGCTGTGCGCTCGACTCTGTTGCGCTGCTAGGCTCACGTCCACGAGCAGTAGGCGCGAGTAGGTACTAAGAAGCGTACTAGAGAATGGTGCGAGCCCAAAGTTCATGACAATTGGTTGGACAAATGTAGATTAAAACTATTGAAAATAAAATTGTAGCTACGACGCCGGGCGATGCTTCCTAGGCGCTGCGCTTGGCTCTAGGCTTAGGCTTTACTAGGCTTTCCTAGGGTCGCCGTAGGGTCAGCCTAGGGTCGCTGATTCGCGGCCGCTGTAGAACTATGTTAGAGAGCCCAGTGGGTCCCAGTTTTATATCAATTGGTTTTGAAATTGCAACTTAAGAGTAACAAAATTAAAGTTGTAGTGAGTGCGAGCGCAGCGAGCCGTACACAGCTCCTGGGCTCCTCTACCTTACTAGGCTCTTACTAGGCTCTTACTAGGGACAGCCTAGGGTCACTCAGAGACGGCCCAGAGGGGTGGCTTGAATTCTACGTTCCCGCGGCCTCGGGACCCCAATTTTGAATCCTTTATTTACATAATTAGAAATTAAGTCTAATTGTTTTTAATTTGTAGTTAGTGCGAGCGCAGCGAGCCAGATGCGTTAACTGACCTCTACTGGCACTCCCTAGGCTTTACTAGGCATCCTAGGCTCTTACTAGGGTCACCCTAGGGATTCACTTGAAAGGGTTAGGCCATCACCCCTGGGGTCGCTTCAATCCCATATTCCCGCGACCGCACGCGCTCAAATTTATCTCCGTAATTCCTAAACTTAAATTCTGAACAGAAATAGCTAAAATCGCACCCCACGTCGCTGCAGAGGTCCAGGCACTGGGCCCTAGCGGCTTCTAGCGGCGACCCTAGCGCTGCGCTTGGCTTCTAGGCTCGACCCTACGCACTGGCTTGGCTCAGTATTAAATTACTAGAGCGCTGCGCTTGGCTTAGTGACCCAATTCCATACCAATTATTTAAAAACTCGAATATTAACTCAACAATTCCAAAATCGTGGTTCCCACGGCGCTCTAAGGCCGAGTACTCCGAGGCTCCTAGGCCCAGACCCTAGACTCAGGCTGGCTCAGCCAAGCGCAGCGCTTCCCACTACTGGCTCCCGCGGCTGACTACTCGCAGCGCTTGGCTTAGTAGGCTCGACCCTACGCACTGGCTTGGCTGGGACTTTGGCTTACCACCGGCGTATTACGTTACCCAGCGCTGCGCTTGGCTTAGTAGTGAATTACTAGAGCGCTGCGCTTGGCTTACTAGCGGCTCCCAGCGCCGACCCTAGCGGCCTCCAGGCTTACTAGGCTTTCACTACGTTCAACCCTAGTAAGCTTGGAAGCCTTTGATGTCGACTCCTCGCTCGACTCCGTCGAGCTCGTCGTCGCCATTGGCCCGATACAAAACCCGCACCTCCGCAACCCCTACAGAAGCCCTCGCAAACTACGAAATCCTCGGCTACATAGCCGCTGGCACCTACGGCCGCGTTTACAAAGGAAAACGCCGATCCAACGGGCAAATCTGCGCAATCAAGAAATTCAAGGCCGATAAAGAAGGCGAAGTTTCGTACTATACGGGAATTTCACAAAGTGCGTACCGCGAAATGGCGTTATGCAAGGAGCTGCATCATATGCACGTCGTGCAGCTGGTCGAGACGATCCTCGAACGCAAGAGCATTTACCTGGTTTTTGAGTACGCAGAGCACGATCTGCTGCAACTGATCCATTTTCATTACCACCCCGAGGCCAGACCGATCCCTTTATTGACCGTAAAGAGCATAATGCGGCAATTAGTGGCTGGAGTCGAGTATTTGCATAGGAATTGGGTGCTTCATAGGGATTTAAAGCCAGCAAACATCATGATTACGGCGGGGGGCCAAGTTAAAGTGGGCGATTTGGGCCTGGCGCGCGTTTTCCAGCAGCCTTTACAGTCGCTGTACCGAGGCGATAAAGTAGTTGTTACTATCTGGTACCGAGCGCCTGAGTTGCTACTTGGGGGTCGTCACTATACCCCGGCGATTGACCTTTGGGCGATTGGCTGCATTTTCGCCGAGATGTTGAGCCTCCGGCCTATCTTCAAGAGTGAGGAGGTTAAAATGGACTCAAAGAAGGTTGTACCGTTCCAGCGGGACCAGTTTCAGAAAATTGCCGAAGTTTTGGGCACGCCGCGGGTCCAAGATTGGCCCAATCTCAGTGCGTACCCTGATTACCCGCATTTACAGCAGCTAAGAGTGTACCCCAACCGGCTTGACTCGTGGTACAATCAAGTAGCGCAAACGGATCCCACGGGGCTGGAATTGTTGCAGAGTTTATTGACATTTGATCCTCATAAGCGGGTGACTGCCGCGGGGGCCCTAAAGAAGGAGTATTTCAGCGTGGCACCGCTGCCTAGTGCCAATGTGTTTGAAGGGTCGCAGTTCAAGTATCCCGCGAGGAGGATCAGTAGTGATAGGGATATTAAGGCGAAGCGGGGTGGACCGGGTGGAGGGGAGAAGGGGATGAAGAGGCAGAAGGCCTGAGCCCGGAGCAGGAGCCCCGTCGGAGCGAAGCGACGGCGGGGCGACGACCGCGAAAGCGAGCCCGAGCGGAGCGGAGGGCGAGCGGCGAGGTGGGCGCAGTAAAGCCTACAACCCAGCCCCAGCAACGGCGGCCAGCGACTGCTTCAGCCCAGAGGCAGCCTTTACAATGGCACACCCCGCGACGGCCTCTTCTACTGCGAACAGATCAGTCCCATCCCCCGCGCCTGCGGCTCAGGCGCCTACACGGCCTCTACAGCCCTCGCTCGCCTCAAGCGGAGCGGAGAGGCGAGCACCAGAGACTGGCAACAGCGGCCAGCGACGGGTGACGGCGGCGACGGGCGGCCAGTGAGTCTTGAAGCGAGCCTCGAGCGGAGCGGAGAGGCGAGCCCAGCCCAGCCCCAGCGACTGGCAGCAGTCTGTATAGCGGTAGCGCCCGCTTAGCAGCCTACCAGCCTATACAACGGGAGCCCGCGGGGTGAGCGCAGCGACGGCTACCTAAAGCCCTTATAACGGCAATCTCAGTCTCAGCTACGAGCCCAGCTATGAGCCTCAGCCCGTCCCAGCGACGGCCGTACAGTGCGACAAGCACAGCCCCGCGAGTGCGGCTCACGCGCCACGGCCTCTGCAGTGAGCGCGGTGACCACCCCAGCGACGGCCTATATGCGGCCCCTAGCGGCCTGGCACCAGTGCGGCCTGTACAACGGGTATCCCTCGCCCAGCGGCTGCGACGCGGTAGCCATATCCTAGCCTCAGCGTCCAATGTGCGAGCGAGTATTTTGTCGGAGCCGAGTCGAGCCGGGTTGAGCCCATCGCCAGCCCCATGCTCATCCCCAGTGAACCGAGCGGTGATGGCCCGGAGCCCGGAGCCCAGAGCAGGAGCGAAGCGAGCCTCGAGCGGAGCGGAGAGGCGAGCCACAGAGACTGGCGACAGCGGCCAGCGACGGGTGACGGCGGCTACGGGCGGCCAGTGAGTCTATACAACCCAGCCCCAGCGACCCCATCCCAGCGAGCGCAGCGACGGCCAGTACATTGACAACCCCATCCCCAGCGAGCGACGGCGGCCTATAGGTAGCCTTTACAATAGCAAGCCCGGTATCAGCTACGAGCGACGGGATCCTACAGTGAGCCTCAAGCGGAGCGGTGAGCGCAGCGACGGCGACCTACAGACGGCCTGCTAACGGCAACGTTAGTCCAGTGGAAGCGTAACCCCAGCGACTCAGTAACGGACTCTTGTACGCCCAGCCTCTCACCCAGCAGACGCAGATCTGCGGCAGCCCTTCAACGGCGCTAACGAGCACTGAGCCTATGCTGTGAGACCACTGCGGGCCTCGAGCCGTCGCCGCTCACCTAGCGTTGGGCTGTTAGACTCTGGTCTGCTGGCTCTCGGGCCCTGGGGGTGCAGCGCAAGTGTTCTAAACGCGGCCAGCGATGGCGATCTATACGCGGCCGTTTCAACAGCCCAGCTACGAGCCCCAGCAACCAGCCCAGCACGGTTCAGCGGTACCGGTCCAGCACCCAGTAGCTCGCAGTCTCATCTCACGCTGTTCTATGTCTACGACTGTGTCTGTTGAGGCTGTACTCCTGCACTCAGACCGTGATCCAGAGGCGTCTATGTGCCGTGAGCGGTCTGTGGCCCTATTTATACAAGTATGTAAGTTAAGAAGTTCAAGTCGAGACGAGGAGGCGCAGAAGCGAGCGAGCGACGGGAGGGCAACAAGCAAACCGCAGCGTCGAGCGTCAAACAAGAGACAGCACGAGACGGCGTCAGGAAATCGCCAGCCCTGGGCTGCTTTGAGTCAGTTTGAGTCGCTACTGTATGACCCTGCCGCTCAGCTTTCATGCAAGTGCTAAGACCGGTCCGCGAGTTTGGTCTCGGCAACACAAGGGGTGCGGCAACCGACAACTGTGCGACAGCCACGGTAGTATAGGGCGCCTTAAACTCAGGCACTACAGTGCTGAACAGTACCGGCCGTTCAGCTGTCGACAGGCACTAGCACCGCTGGACAGGGACATGGAAGACGCTCGTTTTCGAGTCGCCAAACGAGCACAAACGAGCAAAGCGAGTATGTGCGAGTGATTTGCTGCAGCTCTATACTCTGCTACGGCGCTCCAGATACTGCTTCCTGCTACCGGCTCTGCCACTACCAAGAGACCAGCGAGTAATGAACCGGCAAGATACCTGTGCCACGCCAACCCCATGCTTTAATTCTGAGCCTAAACGGGCCCCTGAAATCGAGGGCGAGCTCAGACGCTCACGACCGGCGAGTGTAGATGCTTGTGATGCAGTCTGGCAGCCTCGCAGTCGCTGCCTCGCGTCGTTGCGCCCAAGACGCTCATGCTTCGGGGTTGAACACTGGAACCCAGAGTTTCATGACTCGTGCACTTGCCATAATAGCCCATATATCCGGCACTCTCGGTCGAAATTGGAGATATGAGCGCGGCCATGGCGTTAGTCTCTGTCAAGCCGTGACCATAAGACAGGGAGCGACAAAGGGAGCGACAACATGGAAAAACACCGGCGTCACAGGCCAGCGCAGCTCCATGCAAGTGACTAACCTCATCTTCTTGGACTTGGTAGAATGTAGTAAACAAGACCCGCACGGGCTGCTCCCTGCGGCATTTCGGGACTCATGCGTCCTATGGCTCCTTGTTAAAATAACATATAAGTACGTATAGCCTAGGCTCAAGGGGCTCAGGACGACGCATTGCTCGCCACTGGCAGCAAACACGCTTATAGGCACGATAGGGACGGCGTTCACGGGCTCTCAGTCTCAAAGCACAGCACTCAGAGGCTCACAGCGCTGCTTGGCTGGCTCATAGCTGCGTCACAACGTTCCTTTGACGACTCTACCCCAAACCCACAAAAACCACTCCTCCTCCATGTCCTCGTGCCTCCCCTACCGAATCTCTAGGTTAGAGGCTGGCACTGGGTATTCAAGAGCACAAGCCGGTTCCCTAGATGGAGACCCTGGTGATACTGCTCACCAAGGACATAGTACTGCTTGCCACGAATTTTAGCTCCGTTTTGGCCCGTTTCGGTGCTTCCAGCGCCGCGCTTGGCTGCCGTTCAGACAGACGGCCGTACTCAGGCTCACCCAGCGCTGCGCTTGGCTGCCGCTCTCATAAATCATATCTACATAATCGTATCTTTAAATAAATCACTTTTGCGCTTCCAGCACTTCCAGCACATCCAGCTTTTGCCCGCATAAATCATGCATATCGGACGCACCTCCATGCAAGTCATATGCACCTCATAACTCGCCCAAAAACGGCACCAGCGCCGCAACCAACCGCGCTACTCATACCCCGCCAAATCCTCCTCATCAAACACTACTTCTATTAGTAAACTGCACGACGGGCACTGGGCAACGTCCTCCCCTTCTTTGAGGTCGTCGATGTGGATTTGGAACTGGTCACCGCAGGGACAGGGGTAATAAAAGCATTGTGTGATTGAATCCCATGTCATATCCTCGATTTCTACCGAATCGTAGACTTGTTGTGTTGGCATCGTGTAGGGGAAAAGAAGCTCGGAAAAAAAGGCTCGGTTGAAAAAAAAACCCAAAGTCCCAAAAAAAAAATTGGCCCCCGGGTTGCTGACAGAGACGGCCGGGGGCCCGGGGCCAACCGCTGAGGTGTCCCAACGCACACCTTGGTGGATGGAGACGGCGAGGGCGAGTGCCTTTAGTAATGTCGGCTCCCAGCGGCGCCACGCCCCTGTGGCGCTCGCTCCCAGCGACGCTCCGCGTCTCTGGTCGCTCGCGCTGCCCTATTACATAACCCACTAGGGCACCTCCCCACGAACCCACTCAATACCCTGAAATTTCCCCAGCCAAACCTTCCACATCAAGAATGGGTATTAGCCGCGACTCCCGTCACAAACGTTCGCACACCGGTGCCCAGCGCGCCCAGTACCGCAAGAAGCGTCGGTTCGAGCAGGGCCGTCAGCCCGCCAACACCAAGATCGGTGCCAAGCGTATCCACACCGTCCGCGTTCGTGGCGGTAACACTAAGCACCGTGCTTTGCGCCTCGACAGCGGTAACTTCAGCTGGGGTACCGAGGGCGTTAGCCGTAAGACCCGTGTCATCGGTGTCGCTTACCACCCTTCCAACAACGAGCTTGTTCGTACCAACACCCTGACTAAGAGCGCCATTGTCCAGATCGACGCTGCTCCTTTCCGTCAGTACTTTGAGAGCCACTACGGCGTCCAGGCCACCAAGCGTGGTAAGCAGACCGAGGAGATCAAGCAGACCCCCAAGACCAAGTCCCGCGCCCTTAGCGCCAAGCTCAGCCAGGGCCTCGAGCCCCAGTTCGGTGCCGGCCGTCTCTACGCTTGCGTCAGCTCCCGCCCTGGTCAGAGCGGCCGCGTCGACGGTTATATCCTCGAGGGTGAGGAGCTCCAGTTCTACTTGAAGAAGTTGACTGCTCACAAGAAATAAATAATGGCAGCTAGCATAAATTAACTTAGGTTTACCTTGTATTTACCGGCGAGCCAGTCACGCTAGTGGCTGGCGCCCAATATATCCAGCGCCTGGCTCTGCGCCCGCGCCTTAAGTCAGCTCTCACTTTGATCTGAATTCTCTGTGAACTTCTTGGCGCCGGCGCCTTAGATAATTTGGGAGCTGTTGGCCAGGCCCAAGCGTCGCTATGGCAGCCATGCAGGGAGTGCATGCGGTATGCAGGTCGCCGGGCTCTAATGCCGGTAGCGGTAGTGCAAGTAGAGACGTCAGTAGCGACCAATGGCTTCCAGCAGTAAAGACGCCAGAGTCTGAACTCCGTAGAGACGCCGTAGAGGCCGCTGGCTGACGACCACTCCTAGCCATCTCCCTAAGCGTATAATTCGCCTGAAACTTCCATAAAAACGATCTCTAAGGTATGCTCAGGCTTCCGTAGTCTCCGGCTTCCATAGGCCCCGGCACTTGGCTGCCTTAAAGTTACTAGTGCCTACATACTGCTCTATGCTTAGCTCTGGCTGTACCGTAGGCTGAAGTTGAGCTCTCAGGCTAGGCTTCGACTTTGGCTTCACCTCTGCCTCATCTCCTGCTTCTTTTTAGAACTACGAGCTCCGTAACTACAAGCTCCGTAACCTGCTCCCTGTGCTTGAAGGATCCGTATGGGATGCGTGATTGAAGCGTCTAGTTATAAAGGCGTGTATCGTCCAGATAAGTCTGTAGAGTCTAACAGGGAGCGTTGAATAATTACAATAATTCCAGCACAGTAGCTCCAGCTACTCAAATACTTCTGCGTTACAGGGCACTATTGCCTACACTGGAGCGATACAGTATCCTATAATGCCTACTAAAGAACAAGGCATCGTAGGGCCCGCGGACTTCTAAACCTATTGTAACAGCCGACTCGAAGCCACTCGGAACCGCTCTGAAAGCAGATTCAAGCGCCTCTCTGAGCCCTGTGAGCTGCAATGAGCGTTAGTTGGAGTCTCCTTTCGAGGCATTCTGATGGCTATCCGGGCTGTTGTAGTACCGGCTCGAACTATACAAGCTACGGCTTATTCCTGCTGTATATACGCTCTGCATCCCGCTTTTAGCCGTGCGTTCCTGCCCCTACTTGACTGGCATCCAGGTGACCGCCTCAAGAGGTGTTCCTATCGGTGCGTTGTTCAAGTGTTGAGTTAGTCGCCGTGTTGTGAGTATAATTTGAACTGAATCAACTAGGCTACTCATAGGTAGCTGCGCCCAGTAACCGCCCCCCACGGACCCCTCGTCCCCTCCATTTGCCCTCCTCTCACAGCTCTATAGCAGACTACACCATCCAGGTATCGTATATCACCCTACCAGACTAGCACGGAGCATGAACAACTATTTCAATAGTTACAGGACGCACACAAGGACGCAAAGCTCACTCACAGAGACGCACATCTCACCCCCACACCCGTGCAAATACATCCAGTCCAATCCCCAGTACTGGAACCGCTTCATCGGCAAGCAACGCCCACTACGGCCCAACAAACCTGGCAACTACATCGCATCCTACGCAACTACCACCGTTATATCCCTAACTACCCCCCTCCTACCGCACGATAACACTTGAAGCCTTAAAAGCGTGAGGCCTTACAAGCATTCGCCAGGGCCGGTTCCGGGCACGACCAACAGCTCCGCAAACAGCCCAGAATATTCATTTACACATCAATACGTACACATCAATACGTACACTGCCACACCCACACTGCCACACCCACACCCCTTCAAACCCCACAAAGTTATTTTTACTTAAACTATGGGCCCCTGCATCTGCGACCGTTGCGACTGTGGACCTGCAACTATATTCAAACTGTATAAACTTAACAGTACTTAACTTAAACTTAGTTGAGCGTGAGCCTCGTGAGCTTATACTCCCATCGCCTATCTAACTGCCCAGATTAATAGTCCCCCATAGTCCCCATGACTCCCAAATGACTCAGATTCCAGGTTGCCCAGCAGCCCGTGCGGCCCTGGCCTGGCATATGCATAAAAGCCATAGACGTGCATAACCCTTGCCCCGATATGCACGCGGCACCCTGCGGCTTGCCGTTGCGAAACGGGTCAAAATGGGGGACAACAGCGGAAAAAAAGAGGTGGATACGGTCCCCAGTAATAACGGAAATTTAGACTACCAAAACAAACGCCCCCAGGCCGCGGCAACCCACTACGCCACTGCGCCACCGAACGGCAAGCAATGTCATGCATTTGCTTTTGGGAGTGTATATATGCACTGCAGAGGTCACTTCCCATCACATGGCTCCAACCCTTGATCTCGAAAAGCGTCGCCAGTGCTACTCAAGCTGGGGCGGCTCCTACTGCTATGGAGGCAGTCGTTGGCACAACTGGGGCCGCTGGCTTTTCTTAGGACTTATTTTATTTGTTGCACTTGTAGTTGTAGTCGGTTGGTTTGCTACCAGCGCTCTCAGAAAACGCCGGAGCGCAGGGGCCCAGAACCAGTCATACCCCGTGCAGCAGCAGCAGCAACCCCACTACGAGCAGCAGCAGACGTATCAGCCTCAATATAACAATACCTACGACCAGGCCGCTCCGCCCCCGGGGCCTCCTCCTGGCCACAATAACTACGATGGTTTCTATGATGCTGGGGAAGGTAAAGCGGACGGCTACGGGCCTCCTCCCGGTCCCCCACCTGTAGCTTATCAGAACCATCCTCATTAGTTTAATAGTATTTAATTCTTTCCTTAGCGAGCAGCGAGCAGCGAGCAGCTTTGAGCGGAGCGAAGAGCTGCGAGCCCGGTCGTGAGCCCAGCCGTGAGCCTAAACGGCACACGAGCGAGCCTCAGCCGAGCTTAAACGGCAGCCCCAGGGCTCGACTCTGAACCCGCCTGGCGCTCAGCTAGTTGCCTAGTTCAGCTCTAGTTGTCTAGAATAATAGTATATGTCTACGGCGACTTGCTACTTGCCTAGTCTGTTGTCTGCGTTGCCCTGTAGTACTTTTGTATGCAATATAAATGTTTGTAGTGACGAGTCTGGCGTGTCTGGCGTGTCTGGGTCTGGGCAGCAGGAACCCACTGCTCTAGGACACTCTTAGACGCCTGGGCCGTAACTAGGCTCTGGCACAGCGCCCGTAGAAAGAAAGTCGGTCGCTTCGCGCCCTCGTTCGCTCCCTACACACTAGGATACGGCCCCTGGGGCCCGTTGGCGCGAACATCAACGCCCTGCACAAACTGGGCAAACTCCTTCTTACCGCACACCACGCAGTCGTCTTTAGTGCACTCTCTGGCGTGCAACTTGGACTGAGAGAGCGGGGCAAGGAGAGGCACTTGCGTAGGAGCTACTCCAGTGGCGCCCGCAATACTGGCACCCCCACTAGTCTCTACAAAAGGATACTGAACGCCCTTATCAGGGATCATCTCGGTGTAAAAGGCGGACATCAGGCAAACAAGCTAGCCACTACAAATCTGATATTGGCGTCCTACAATATTTATACGCAATGTGCCAAGGGTCCCTGTAGATCACCATGCGCATACCCTGGGGTACATGAAGGATTTTAATTGGGCAAAAGTAGCAGAATCCGGGTGAAAAATTATACATAAACGTTCTCTAGTGTGTGCTGATATTTATACTATTTTTCCCCACCCAAAAACCTCTCCATTGGCTCTGTTGAGGCACCCCTCCTGCCCCGGCAACCACTTTTGCGCTGTCTAGACTCTACGGTCTGGACCACTTGAGGTTTGGGGCCACGTTGATCGACATTGCATTTTTTGTACCCTTGTTATTAGTTTCATTGCTCAGAGCGGCGTCTTGTTCGCCTAGGAATTGCCCCCTTTGCCCTGCAATAATTAACAGCAATTTCTGACCACGTCGCCAAGTCTACGCCAACACACTGCCCATCTCGCTAAACTCACCTGCACTCCTCATGCAGTAGCCTCTACCGAATTGGGAGTTTGTGTGAGCCTCATCGTGCGCAAGGACCCAACAATTCCTCAGGTTTTGGGCTGCATTATTTTTGCAATGGACGGTCGCAGCGCTGGACGGCAGCAGCAAGGCCAGCAACCGCGGCAAGACGATCCAGCCGGTCTAGAACTCTGCATGTCGCTAAGGGCCATGTCAGAATATGCAGTCCTGTCACATGCACGCTCTGCATATGCAGTATGCAAGTTGCGGCGATAGCCTCAATTCAGCGGGTTCTGGGGCCACAACAACGCTGCTGGGGCTGCAAAAATGCTGTAAAAAATCGGTAGAGTTCGGCTTCACTCGTAGAGCTGTTGCTGAGGCGAGTTGTGCTGGTGCGAGCCAGTGGTCGCTGGTGAATCGTTGCGGAGGGTTCTGAGGGTACAGAACTGATATTTGGTTGCTCAAGTTTGGAGCAATCTCAGTATTATTATTATTATTGCTCCATATCGCAAAACACGAGAAAATAAAGAATCCAGCGGGGTATTGAGTGGGGTGAGGGTGGGATAGTGGGGGATGGCTATAGTCTTCAGTGAAGGAAGTACTCGTGAAGTACATAAAAGCACCGAGACTTTGTCGCTATCCTAGTTTATACGCTATTGTGCTCGACTTGTACAGCTTTGAGGGTCAGCTACGGTGCTGGTAGCCACGGTGCTGGCTCCTTTAGTCTAGCTCGCCCATAAGGCGTCCTGGAGTGATCCGTAAAGCGAGAATGAGAGTGCCCATAGCTCCACTTTGCTGGCGCGCTCGTAGAGACTCCACAGCGGTCCTGAGATGGTGGCCGTGAACCTTAAGCTACCAGAGCTGCCACTACTTCTACTGCTTCTACTTCGCGGACGTCCTAGGTCTCCGCTGAGTGAGATCCAACTTCATTTTACAGACTAGAATATGCTATATTTTTGTAGCAGCCGTGAGCCTCTGTGAGCGTCTGCTAATGACCTCCAGAGCCACTTCAGCTTGCACTAAATGCCCGCTAGGACCTTGCCCTGCCCGCTTGAACCCACTGCAAGTAACTTCTGCGCTGTTATATGAAATATCAACTATGAGTACCGCAATCACTAGCTCCATAAGAGATGAGACGGGGAGTGTCAATACCACAGTTAGCCCTCGAGTATTCCGGGACAAGAAAAGGTAACTAGAGTAACTGCCGCATGAAGACGTGACTTCTGGGGATAAAACTCTCCTTGAGAGCCTCTGTTTTGCCTCTGTCTCGCTCCTACCTCGCCCCAGACCCCAATAAACGCCAATTACCCGATTAGGCGGTGGGCAATGGCGCCTTGGCTCACTGTGGTGAACTCGCACAGAGAGGATTCGCGACATTTATAATTCATACACACACCCTACAGCTACGGCTTATGCTAGAAACAACACCGACTACACCGCAACCCCACTCCTTCAGCCTATATGCAGCCCACCGCGTCATTATGCATACAACCACATACCCCTTGCATATGCATTCGCAGGTATAAATGAGATAGACCAGCGCTCCTCATCCCCACCAACTTCCAATGCCTTCTATCACTTCTGCCTCTTCTACTGCCTCCGAGATCGTCGCCGACCTTGTCAACATGGACAACAAAATTACTGTTCGCCATTCGGGTCCAACCCGACCAAACCCGGGACCCGCCTGCACTATTGCCTGATCTGGTAGGCTGGGTCTATGTGAGCCGCTCCGGCAGGGATCTGCTGCTCCTTGGGTTCACGAGGTTAAGCGGCGATACTTGGCTTGTTTGTGCCTTATAGTTATTTAGATAACATCTCATTTGTTATATTGTGTTCCTGTAGATTGTAAGTTTCGCGCTCCGTTTGGAGGTGAATAGTTAGCTTTAAGCTCCATGAGATCCCTCGTCGTATTGAAGGGCCATGGTGCATAATTGGCATTATTTGGTCGTATAGATGGTTCTTTTTGCTTGATTAAGGGTATTTGTATAGTCCTGTGGCCTCTGTATTCTGTAAATTATTTACTGTCATTCCAAACAACGAGATATAAACTTGTATCTCCCTTGGGACTCCAGTTAGGTAGTATAACTATGAACGTCGAATCATGCCGAAATAGTCGCTTTAGTACGGTAAATTTCAAGTAACTTCATTCAGCAAGAGCTTTGAAGAAATAATAATTTATTTATAGTGACTAGTGTGACCAAACTAAGAGATCCTCCTTCCCAAACTCATCTCCTTAAGCCCAGCACTCACTACGTCAGTTATCGTCCTGTGCAGCTCAGTGAAGGGGTAACTGAAACCGCCAAAGTCTCATATCCGAATATCGAGTACCAGCTCACACATCCCATTCTCAGATCTTGCATGAAGCAGGTACCAGATCTACAGGGGTATACCTAGGTGTGCTATTGAGGGCATTGTTTGTCCTAGAGAGGCCGTATTTGTAGCTCTGCTCATCGCAAAACCGGCTGAAGTATCCCTGTCAAGCGATTTCTGTAGACCGCTGATGCCGCTGCAAACGGTCGCCGGACTTAATTTCGCAATCTCGATGATTTCGGCTGTGGGCGTAACTAACTAGATAATAAGAATCAGCATGTTTAGAAACCCCTAGCTGCCCCCGGCTCCCGCGAATTGAGCTGAAGAAAGATGTGTTTAATGCGTCAAATGTGATAGACATGACTCCATCATGCACGCTTGAGTCAGAGAATATGCACGGTTATAGCGGTTACAACAGGGAGTTATAGGCGAAAAAAGGGTGCTAAATAGAGGCGACATTGTTATGTCATTGTCAGACCCAAGTCCTAGCGGATTGTCGTGAGTTCGAGGATTCGATAATGTACCGAAAGTAGTGTAAAGTTTTGTAGTATCTTGGGCTTCAGAGCATGTTTGTGGGCGGTTGCAGAAACTTTACAAGCGACGGTGGCAATAATGTGGCGCTTGGTTGTGCTCGAGTTCTTGTCGAATCGTTAATTTCGCGATTTCATCGATTTTGGCCTTATGGCAATCCAGTCATATAGCGATAGTATTCAGGCAAAATAACTAATATTGGCCTGTTTATTACGCAATACAGACCACCACAATACTTGTTAATGATCCCATGTTGTGTGCATGACATCCTAGACTCACATGCATCAGGCAGTTGAGACTCACGGGCTTTATTTACTAGCATACTAGAAACATTGCTAACTTTTAGTCTATTTGCGCAATAAGAACTTCTTCAAATGGTCTTTAAACCCTTGCACATTACTTTAACAGACCCCCAAAGTATACGACATCTTGCATTATGCAGGTACAAGATCCTAAGCACGCAGAGATCGTATTAGCGGGGATCACATGCATATGGAGCTTTGCAGATGTTGCATTGCGCAGCTCGTATCGATAAAAAGTGATTTCATAAGACGCTTTAAGGGTGAACGTTGAGCTGCATTAGGTGAAACTTGAACGTTTGAAAGAAGAAAATGTACATTATTTGGGTACAAGAATAAATGAAGAACGGATGTGGCAAAATGTGGCTCTCAAGAACAACTGCTCAAGCTTATTTTCGCGATTTCATCAAAATCGGCCTTATGAGAAACTAAGTACACAGGGCGATTAATTAGCTCAAAAAAGTATGGTGTAGGTGGTTACAGCATTATCAGAGCTCCCAGAAGAATGTATAGACTGTTTTGAAGACGCCAAAGCCATGTACATGACTCGAAGGTGCATTAATGCGCTCTTTTATGGCCCCAGATATCCTCAGTAGCACAATTGATTATTTTATAACACCATTCAGTACCATTAACCCTTTACCATGATACCGCAGTGCCTCTTCCTTTAACCACACGGGCTACGCACCTTTGACCTTAGTCTTCTATCTTCGTATAAACAGTTTTATAAACCCTCCGCGACTCTTCCGCCCTCGGTCACCAACATTGAATACTGAGGCGAAGTAGATAGTAGATTATAGCACCTCTCTGCCATACTTCATCCGTCTCAGTTACATACACTAAACTACTCTAGGCACTAACATCAATGAAGAAGTTTAGATGGAGATGCATAAGTAATAGAATAGATAACACTTTTACAAGTCTAAGATTTATTGCGCTTACTCTCAACACATTAATTTTCACTTGGTGCCTGATAGGCGGTGAGGACATTATAGCGCTTTAGCTTTCTTAGTATTAGCCTGTGCGTTCTTCTCTTGTAAACCTTGCGCTTTGCGCTCTTGAAGCCACTTAAGCATCTCACGCGCCTGAAATTGGTCAACTTCAGTTAACGGCGTTGCCAACTGCGGGTTGTTTAAAATATCTGCTTTTTTGACATTTCTCGTGAACCCCGCAAACATTTTCATGTAGTCACTGCGAAGTTTCCGGTCAATATAGGGGTGCTCGTAGCTATCGAATATGGACCTTCGATAATCGCTGACCAGATATCTGCGTTTCAGTACAACCTCTTGGACGTTGACTTCCCGGAAGTAGTCCCCAATGGAGGTGAAGAATTGAACGACGTCAATATCACCGCTGAGGGTGCACCAATTGAGATATTCCCATGTATCTCTATCATCCTTACAAGCTAAGCAAAGAACGAGCCGCATTTTCTCAGCAATCTTCTCGTCCGGGCAAGAGATCTCGTCATCTGAGCCTATATTGATGATCCCAAAGGAGATCATTGTGTTCAAGAGGAAACCGGCCCACTCATAGTACACAGGGTTATATGCAACATTCAGGTTTGAGGTCTCAATCAGGGGAAAAAGCTCTTGACATCTTCCGAGGATCTCTTCTGTACTCCCCGCGACGTCTATGTATTGTCTAATGAGTCTCTCGAGCTGCGACTGCGCATCGTGGGGAGCTCTAGGAGGGCGCTTGTGGTGGTCGGAGCGCGCAATAATACTCTGTCGGTTCAAATGATGAAAGTTCTTGCTTGGGTTCATTCAGATTGATGGGAGGCAGGATGCGATGCGATATATAACATAGGTGCAACATGTTATCACAGGAGACGAATGTAGCGGGGACCAATACTGCGGGTGCGAATAATGCGTCCTATTTTGGAACGCTTGTACGAGGCTTGAAGGGAGAGGTAGACGGACACATATGCAAAACTCCCTTACGAACCAGCCAGGGGCTTTTTGTCCAGCGCTACACCAGATCAGACTCTTCTCAAATACTTCTCAAAGACATGATATGGACCATTTCTAAAGTTTTCAAATGAACCTCAACCAGCAGCAGGAAGAGGAGAACCCACTGGAGAAGTCAGGTAACAATCTCACTAAACTGGCTAAAGAGGGTAAGCTAGATCTTGTGATTGGAAGATACGATGATGTTGATTAATTATACAGATCTTGTCTCGGCGTACTAGAAATGGCCCCGCGTTGGTTGTTTAGGCAGGAATTGGTAAAACCGCAATTATGGAAGGACCTGCTTAGCAGATCCTGAGAGGGAACGCTGGTACATTGTGTAGTTTGCGGTACAGAATACGAAATAAACCACTCTATACTGGTCAATCTTTGCGGATCGTAATGGCATGGCCATTCCTCAGCGGAGTCCAGCAGCCTGACGGTAATAGCTCATGGACGTACTTGTAGGAGACTAAATGCAAACTTT
Organism: Wickerhamiella alocasiicola; assembly: GCA_022577715.1. Classification (NCBI taxonomy): domain Eukaryota; kingdom Fungi; phylum Ascomycota; class Dipodascomycetes; order Dipodascales; family Trichomonascaceae; genus Wickerhamiella; species Wickerhamiella alocasiicola. The sequence goes on from JAKIRU010000057.1 coordinate 43,732, forward strand.
TAGAGAGATAAGAGCTCAATCATTCAAATCACAAGAATAGTATCGCTTCAGCTCGAAAAACACGAAAATTTACAAAATTGAGCGGGGTATAGGGCGGGATGTAAGTGGGATTTAGGTGGGGTCTATCCCAGTGCCCGATCCCAAAATTCACAAAGAAGCGTTTGAAGCAGTAGTCCAGATATGGACCCACAAGGACACTGGAATTAACATTTGCTAGGCCGATTGTTAATGTTGCCAGGGACCGGACATCGTTCCACAGCATGGAAGCAGCGCAGTGCCAGCCAGAAGCCGAGGTGATAGAATAATACTGACTCTCGAAAAGACCCTACTCTATATATTGAGGTTAGAAAGCTTGGCTCTGAGCTCTTAAGATTCTAGTCTAGTTCTTCAGCACTATGACGTCATAGAGCGTCATGGGTTCCAACCTCAAGTTCTTGTTCCTATTGCTCGTGGAGGCAGGAACAGTTGACTTGATAGTAGGCAGCCAGCTCTTCCAAACAATACTTTATGTTCCAAAACCTGTTTCCTCAATCTGAATGTCGAAATATGCAAGATGGTGCATGGAAATGTATGGTGGATTTAGGGCCGTAAATGAGCTCTTAATTTCGCAGAAATATAGTCATAATGGCCACACAGAATATACCAAAACCTAAAGTCTTAGTTATGCATTTTGTGGCTTCCAGTGTCAGGTATGAACAGAATCACGTGACATCTTGGCCTGGATACTGGGTCCCCAGGGACAAAACGAACACTCTGAAGAGATCTGGCTAAATAGATACATAAGGTTTATTCGAAGTTGTCACAGTGAATATTGTCGACGAAGTTCAATTTTATAGAAACGGATTCAAAAACAACGCAAATACACCAATCATGAGCTGCCTTTACCATCAGTTACAATTGATGCAATTGATGCGAACTCTGTAGACACAAAGTGTCAAACATAACAAACCATAAAAACGAGCAAAATGACATACCTAAGACCAGATGTCAAATGAGACAAAAAGGCTGGCATACACACGGCCATGTGGAAAGCGTAGTGGGAAGCTACTGGTATTGTTCAGAAAACATATAATGTGGAAAGTAACCACAAGGAGTTCGTGGCTGATGGGATGTTGTTAGGACATTTAGAGGAGAGTCGGGTACCTACACGACAGAGAAGAAGTTCACACGAGCAATTCTTTCGCGCGAAACTTTAGAGCCTTTGACACCGCTGGTCACTAGGAGACAACTGGAAAGCATGCAGGAAATGCAGTAAAAGACCACAAGTAGAATAGACCCGCAACTATCTAGCTTTTGTTTGCTAATAGCTGGTTATTAAAGTCATACTCTTGGGTCTCGAAGCCCAACAACGTACTAGATCTCGCATGACGCAGGTACCAGATCCCTCAAGAGCGTACCATGAAATAAAAGCGATACTAGTCCTAAGTGGGTAATTTTTGCAGTGATTAACCATCATACAAATGATTAACCGTCATACAGAAAGTTCCGATCCTTAACTGCGCCTTCTTTGCAGAACCGAGCATTGTGCTGGTGACCCTCGAGGCCACCGCCAGGCTTAATTTCGCGATTTCATCGATTTCGGCCATAGAAGAATTTAGATATGTAGCAATAATATTCAGGCAAAATGAGCTAGTTTAGTCTAAGTACTACTCGACACAGACTACCATAGCACTTGTTACTGACCCAGTGTTGTGTACATGACATCCTAGAGTCACATGCATCAGGCAATTGAGACCCACGGGGCTTTACTCACTAGCATCTTCGACAAATTACTTATCTTTAGTCTACTCGCGCTATGAGAATTGCTACAAATGGCCTTTAAACCCTTGTACATTACTCTAACAGCCCCTCAAAGTATACGACATCTTGCATTATGCAGGTACAAGATCCTAAGCACGCAGAGATCGTATTAGCGGGGATCACATGCATATGGAGCTTTGCAGATGTTGCATTGCGCAGCTCGCATCGATAAAAAATGATCTCACAAGACAACTGAACGTTGAGTTGCATTTGGTTCAAATTGAAATTTTGAAAGACGAAAAAAACCACTGTTTGTTATGACAATAAATTGAGTGTGAATGTGGCAAATTGTGGCACTTCAAAACAACTCCTGAAGCTTATTTTCGCGATTTCAACAAAATCGGCCTCACGAGAAACCAAGTGCACAGGGCGATTGATCAGGTCAAAAGAGTATAGTGTGGGTGATTACAGTATCATTTGAGCTACAGAAGAATGTATAAATTGTTGTGAAGACGCCCAGGCTATGTAGATGACTCGAAGGTGCACTGATGACACTCTTTTATGGCCTCAGGAATCCCTAGTAGCGCTGGTGATTATTCTGTCTCAGCACTTAGGGTCCTTCTATATATCACAGCAAATTCCTAAATAGTTCTAATAGAGGGTTTGCATACCCACCTGGCTTCTAAAAAGCTGACTTCGACTATTTGATAACTTAGAGGCGCGATACAAATACATCTAGGGTACAGATCACTTTAGGACACCCCAGTATCCATTTTTATAGTGCAAATAGTAGCTAGTGGTTTTGTACCTTCGGTTCCGACCTGCTGGTGCGCTTTGACACCTGATACAAAGGCTCTGAAGCTACTTTTAGTCATTGCTGAGCTTCAATCCCTCTAGAGCGACTCTTCTAGCCCCTGCAGTATCTTTCAAGCCAATCAGCCGCCGTTTACCCCGTGCATATCACATGCATATACCATGCACGACACCTGCATAGCACTCAGGACAACGCCGGTTTCCCCGGGGATAAACGAGGAAAAATTTGCACAGATATTGACAAAACAGGTCTGTGATACGGCTGGAGCAATTCAAACCGCAAATAACCCTCTAAAAACCCCTTTTTTAGTAAACAATCGCGGGCAAAAATTTTGAGGCCACAGCTAGGAGCGCTAATCTGCGCAGAAATGCATGCCTACGGTCACAGGATTGTGAGAGCACGGCTTCCCGTCTGATCAGCCAAAGTTAAGCACATTACCGCCCTATTCAGTATTGCAGTCGGAGACGATGCGAGAACGGAGGGTACTGTAGGTCCATCTTTTTTAGCTTGTGCTCTTTTTAGGCTCTTGTTTTTGATTTCAAGTTCTGCTCTATGTGTATTAGACAGCGTGGGTTTTCGCGAGGATAGCGCGAGGATAGCGCGAGGGATGTCGTTAACTGAGTGCTCATTCTTTCCTACCTGGTACTATTATTTATAGTCTAGTGTTTGTCGGTTCCAGATGTTCATCGATGTCTCTAAGATCAGAGAGAGCTCTGTAGTACAAACTGGCTTCATGATCAAAGAAAGAAGAGCAACTTCACCACAGCTTTGTGGCTGATCTCATTGATATAGGGCCTTGTAGCTTGGGAGAAGGAGGCTCTGACACCCTCTTTACGAGCACACACCAGTAGCCGCAGGTGAATATTATATGCATACTTTGAGTATTCTTGACGAGAATAAATCACTTCATGCCGACCATTCTCCGCAGATCGTAACGGCTTGGCTATCCTACAGGGCAGTTTAACAGCCGAGGGTTTGAGCTCGTAGACGTACTTGCAGGAGACTAAATACTAAGTTTTGCAGAGAGACAAGCTCACTAAACTAGAACTTGAAATTAGTACCGCTTCAGCTCGAAAAACACGAAAATTTACAAAATTGAGCGGGGTATAGGGCGGGATGTAAGTGGGATTAAGGTGGGGTCTATTCCAGTGCACGATTCCAAAATGCACAAAGAAGCGTTTGAAGCAGCAGTTCAAACACGGGACCTACGAGGATATCGAAACGCTCATGTAACATTCCCATTGTTAATGCTGCAAGGGGCCAGACAACGTTCAACAGCATGGAGACAACACTGTGCCAGCCAGAGCCGATCCGATGGTATAATACTGACTCTTGAAGAGACGGTCTTTCTGATATCAAGTTATTGAGGCTCAGCTCTGAACTCTTAGAATTCTCGTTTAGTTGTTCAGCGATATGACGTCATAGAGCGTCATGGATTCCATTCCCAATTTCTAGTTCGTAATGCTCCTAGAAGTAGGATCAGTTGAATTGATATTTAGCAACTAGCTCTTTCAAACAATGCTATAAGCATCTAAACCTGTTTTCTCGATCTGAATGTAGAATTATGCCAGAGAGTGCATGAAAATGCACGGCAGGTTGAGGGCCTTAAATGAGTTTCGAATTTCATAGAGTTATAGTGATCATGTTCACACAAAATATGCTGAACTTTGGGGGCTTCTTTGTGCATTTAGTCGCTTCTAGTGCCTGAGATAAAGAGCATCACGTGATGTTTTGACCGGGATACTTGATCCCAGTGACAAAACGGACACACTCGGAAGAGATCTAGATAAATAGTTACATCACGGTTTATTCGAAGTTGTTGGAGTCATTTTTGTCAATTCATTTCATTCATACAAAAACGGATCCAAAAACAGCGCAAACACGTAGCTCATTAGCTGCCTATCCCTCGGTGACAATTAATGCGAACTCTGTAGACACATGGAGACACAAAATGTCGAGTCCAACAAACCATCAAAACAAGCAAAATGTCACATTCAGGACTAGACCTCAAATGAGACAGAAAGTTTGGTACACACGGCCATGTGGACAGTGCCGTGGGAAGCTACTAGGCATCGTCTAGATCATATAGAAGCGAAAAGTAACCACAAGGGATCGCGAAGGCTGATAGGGTATTGTGAAATATTTAAAGGAGCTTCAAGTACTATAGAACAGAAAAGTACGCAGGACTCTGCAGTACAAAACTTCAACAACCCTTGTAACGCCTAGTTACCTGGAGACCACTGGAAAGCGTATGGGAAATGCAATGAAGTACCGCAATTAGGGAGATGCCTGTAATAATTCAAGCCCGAAACTGTTGATAACTAGTTGTCAAAGTCACACACTTGGATATGGAAGCACAATGATGTACTAGATCTCGCATGATGCAGGTACCAGATCCCCCGAAAGAGTGTCGTCGTGTGGAAGCGCCACTCGTCAAAGTGGGTCGGATTTACAGTTAGAAGCCATTATAAAGCAGTATGCGACTCTCAATTGCGCTTACTTTGCAGAACGGAGAGTTGTGGTGGTGGCTCCCGAGACCACTGCCAGGCTTAATTTCGCGATTTCATCGATTTCGGCTATAGACTAAACTGAATATATAATGAGGATCAACGTAATCAGAAACCCCGCTGACCGGAGGCTCATTCGATTCGGATCTCATTATGAAGGGTTTATAGCGGCAAATGTGATAGACATGACTCCATCATGCACAATTGAGTCAGGGTATATGCACGGTCCTAGGGGGTACAACATGTAGGACTAGTGGTCTAGGGAGTGCCTCAAATCGTAGCGATCGTTTTATGTAATTGTGTAGCCCCCAAGTCCCTGCATTATCCCAAGAGCTCTAAGTTTGAGAATCCAAATAGGATCTGAGGTTGTGATATAATAGACTTCTGAGCACATTCATGGGCTAATAAAGACCGAGTGTAAATTAAAGTGGCAATTTGTGGCGAGCCATCATTCCCAGCTCTACCCGAGATCCTTAATTTCGCGATTTCATCGATTTTGGCCATAGAGGAATCCAGCTATACAGTGATAATATTTGCGCAAAATAACGGGGATGTGCCCATTCAGTGCGCGATACAGACCACTTGAACATCTCTTATTGTTATCCTATAGTGTATGCAACGTTGTATATGTGACATCCTGGAATTATGGCCACGTCTTTGAGATTTTGAGGACTATGCTTAATAGCAGTTAGTACTCAATGGACTCTATAGACTTGATCATGGATATCGTGGGCCTTAAACCCCTAGTATAATCAGTGTTCTGCGGAGTGTACCACATCTTGCAGCATGCAGGTACCAGATCCTACTCACGTACAGATCCAATGCGGGGAGATCAGATCCAGACAGATCTAACGCATTAAGGTTCTTGCAAATGTTGCATTGCGTCTACTTCCCTGATGGACTAGGCAGGGGTTTCAGGCATAATGAACGGGCTGCGTCTGTGACTATAGATAGTTTTGAGTGGAAACATGTAGAAAATCTGCGGCGCAACAATAAATCAAGCTCCAGTGTAGTAAGTTATGATACTAAGGACACTGCTAGAGCTAAAAGTTGCTATTTTATCAAATCGGCCTACTACTCAGGCTAGGACCTTTGACTTTTGTCTTGCAGTTCCGTGTAAATATTTCACCATAAGTATACGAAACTAGAAGAATCATTGTGATACCGCCCCAACATATGCTCTCACATATCTCCTCGTCAGCGTATAGATCTCGCATAATGCAGGTACCAGATCCACGTAGAACATAAGCTATTAAGAGTGCTTTCTGTCCCGGGCCGGCCGGATACTTGGTGATTAGTTGTCATATCTAATGAAAATATATCCCTGTCGATCGCTTTCTGCCAATTGAGTGGTCTCGCTATTGTCACTCAATACCACACTGCGGCCATGCCTGGCTTAAATTCGCGATTTCAACTTTTTTCGCCGTAGACTAAACTGACTATATAATACGAATCCACGGGTTCAAAAACCCGGCTCACCAGCAGCTTCTCAGAATTGAGCCGTAATATAATACTTTACCGTGTCACATGTGATAGGCATGACTCCTGCATAGTTGAGTCGAAGTATATGCACTGTCGCAGGGGGTATAACATCTAGAATCGGAGGAACTGCGGGTGCACCAATTACAGCAGCATTGATGTGTAGCTTGAAAAGCCTCAAGACCCAGCAAACCCACAAAAACATGAATATCGAGTATGCACTCTATAAGGTAGAGTCTATAACTACCACTTTGTAGGCACCTGAAGGCCATAGAGAGATTAAAAGAGTGGCAATTTGTGGCGTTGTACTGTTCTCAATTCTGCGCGAGCTCGTTAATTTCGCGATTTCATCGATTTTGGCCTTAAGAGAATTCAGCTACATAGCGATAATATTTGGGCGAAATAACTAAGATGGGTCCAATTCCTGGCCAATAAAGACCACAAACGTACTTGTTAGTGATACTCAGTTACATATGTGACATCTTGCAACCCTATATGAGACGATAAGGTTCCCATAGCTTTGTTTGGTAGCACTTTCGACAAACAAGTCCCAATAGTTTTGGTCACAAAGACATAAATCGCTCGATGAAGCTTCAAATACAGCATGGTATTCGACCTGCAACCTGCAGACATCTTGAGAGGCTAGAGCGCATCACATCTTGCATTATGCAGGAACCACATCCTCTTCTCGCATAGCTCAGATTCAGAAATCCGTTATCGATAACACACGCTTATATAAGACACTTTGAGAATGGTGGTTGAGCTGTGTCGGTTAAAACAGAATGATTTGGATAAAAGTAATACAGTTTGTTCTGGAGTGGCAATATGCCAAGTCTAAATGTGGCAAATGGTGGCACATCAGGATCACTGCTCGAGCTAAATTTCGCGATTTCATCGAAATTAGCCTTATAGGAAACTGAGTATACAGAGTGGTTTGTTGACCTAAAAAACCCTGGTGTAGGTAGTTTTCAGAACAGTTGGAATACATGTGAGCCGCGTTTATATATCTGCCGTTGAATGGATGGTCTCAACGTGCATAAAGCTTCTCAAGATCAGCGAGCTACTAGCTGGAGGTATCGTTTCTTAGGATCAGGGTACACTAAAGGCTATAAGAACTTTTGATGAGAGCGCACTATATAGCAAAAGGCACTCACTAGTTCAAGCGACTGCGAAGGCTTCCATATAGAGTTATTGGCCAGTTGTGTAGACTGTATAATGCCATATTAACCCAGATCCTTTGCTCTAGTAGACCAGTTTACTGAATTCTCATTAGATAGTACAAGTAAATTGTCTCAAAACCTCAAATAGTACCTTATGAGCCCAACAGCCATGAACGTCATTGACATTCTTGGTACTGGGCATTGCCCATAGTAGTTGTAGTGCCTGTCTCGAGCGAATTAAGCTACATAGTCCTGGTCTGATAGCGCAAGTACTTAATAAACTCCCATTCACGTTCAGCAATTTGCACGCGGCTGTACTTATCTATCAGCATTGCGGGTGCTAACTCCTGAGGCTGCGTGGCACTCCTAGATAAGGGGCAGGTAAGGGGTATATTCCTTGAAGTGAGCACATTTCCTGGGCCTCCCGCGCCTCCACACCTTGCTGGTGATCTCGAGTCCACTATTTACCGATTTCGTAGCTTGCAGGTGCCGCTTCGACGCGCAAGTGCTAGCGTAGCAGTTGACACTGTTTGCTCAGAGGCTGTAGGTGTTGCGTGTGTGTTTTCCCACTGAGCCCCGTGTATGGCTTTATATACCTCTGCTTTTGCGCTCTAGCAGCTCTCACACTCCAGAAGTGCGCCTAGGCCACACGCCATTGGGCGAGGAGCGGCGAGGAGCGATAAGGAGCGCATCCCCTTGTTTCACCGTTTGTATGTGGAGCGCTCTGAGACCGGGACCGCTGTGTCCATTAGGATCTGCCAGTAGGATCCTGTCAGTAGGACCGGCCCCGCGGCTCAGAGTCATTATAACTCTCTAGAGACTCAAAAAGAATAAGGTTGCGCCGAGTTTCTGCGAGAAAGTTTTTGTTTAGCGGCTGTGGCGAGGCGGCAGGCGGTCGTAGCGGTCGCGTGGCCAAAACTCACTGTTATACGCCTGTACAGCCCGCGCCGTCCAAGATTGAGTCCATCTCTCTGGCAGGAACCGGTCTAGTAGGGCCTAATGGGGTCCACGATTGCCATTCTGGTGCTCAACGTTGTTACAATTCTAAGCGTATGACTAGTATGCTCGTACGCCTAAGGAGAAACTCCAGCAAGCTTGCCCTGGCTGACCCGTAAGTATACGAACAACGCTAGACCTTGAGCGAGATCGCTGAACTTCACAATGCTACACTATACTGCTTGCAGAGAGAGAGAATGGCGTACAGCGCACCCACACAACCAAAGCATCGATCATTTGCTCAGTGCCTATCTTACGAGTCAGTTCGCGCCGTTCGCGTACCGCTACAATAGTGTCGACTGATTGCGAACCGCTGAGAGACTCCGTTAGCGCATTCTAGCGAGGATGTGATATCTTGCGGTGGACCAAATGGATTCAGTAGAGATGGATCCAGTATTCATAAAAATACTGTAACAACTGGGACGGTATGACGAGGCGCCTGTTGCCGTTTGGATGTTGGGCCATATATTCGCTCGGAGAGCAATTGAACGAGAAATTCAGCATCAAGGCAGGTATAAAGAGTAATTGCGTGTTAAATGAAACAGAAAGAGTAGTAGTGTGGCGTCCGGTGATAGCCTGGAGAGTTCAAGACCGAAGGCACGGCACTTCCGACTCAGCGCCCGACCAGTGGTCCTAAGTAGGTACTTTGCACTGATTCTGCAGAGTTGTGTACCTGAACCATGCCCAAAAGCGTTGACATCTCGTAAGGTGGAGATTCACCAGGTCTAGGCGCCCATTTTGCGGCGATGGTGGACAATAACGGGATTTATGGAGTATACAGGGCACGTGGCGGGTATTAAGACCAAAATATGGTTAATTGACGGTATGATAAATACAATTGAGCTAAAATCAACTCAAAAATCCTTCAAAAATTTTGCAGCTTTTTAGAAAAAACAATCCCAGACGCCTCATTACGGGCGCGGGATTTCCCCAAAAACTAAGAATAAATACGTTCTCTCGCCATTACATGAGCACTGCGGTTCTATAGTGTAGTGGTTAGCACCCGAGGTTTTGATTCGAAGTCTCCTCGTAACCCCGGTTCGAACCCGGGTAGGACCTTTTTTTTTGCTTGGTTACCCCTATATTTTTGGTGGGCGGCTAAATGCTCATCATCGATGAAATTAGATAATGTAGGAGATTAGCGCGGGCGGGGTGGAGATAGTACAAGATTATCGTTACTATTAGTAGAACTGATAATGAAAATTACCTGCTTGTCTGTCACCAATTGCCTAGTGCCCCAAATTACACTCCTAAAACTCACAATGAAGCTCAACATACATTGAAGTATCATCTACATCGCATATACACATAAACGTTATATTATCATTAAAAAAGATCGGAGGCCTAGAATTCCTCTTGTTGAACGTGACTACGAGGGCGAGAATTCGAGGTAGGCAAGTCGTCCATCACCACCATGTCGTCGCGAAGCTGCTCGTAGGAGTGGCTCTTTTTAGTGAACACCAAGCTGAAGAGGAAGCTGGCATTAGCAAGAACCATGACCAACAACGCAGCGACCGCGAACCAGTCGACATTTTTGTACATGAGGGTGGTGTTTAAGAGCCAAACAAACAGGCCCAGAGTCTGGAAGATCCACATGTCTTTATCGACACGAGCGCCGCTGTGCACAAGCGTGACATAGCCAGTACCGAAAACAACAGAGCCAAAGTTGGCCATTACGCCCATTGTTCTCAGGAACTTGGTCTTCTGCCATCCATAATAAGTGCCGGTCATCTTGGTCAAAACAAGCACATGGACAACAAGGACAATAGGGCCGGCGATCCACTTGAAAAGAAGACGAACTTTGGAAGATGTATCGCTCTGAGCGTTGTTACGGTTGGCAAGGATCTTGGATTGGATACCAGCAGCCCAGTAAAGTGCAGCATCAATATAAGCCAAAAACTTGAAAAATTCAGGGAACCCTACTACATCGGTGATAACGTGGTGGTGACGGCCACTAAGGGTAGGGTGACGGTTGAAATAAACACCAAAAAGGAAAAGTCCAAAAGACCACAGCAGCCAGCTCCAAATAGGCACTCGAGCGTGAGTACGAGACTCGGAAACAAGAGTAGCGAGGGCAGGGACGGAGACGAGCAAGCCTCCGAATAACGAGATAACTTCAGCAGCGGTGTTTGCCATTATCGATTAAGCCAAACAGAAATCGGGTCGAGATCACAAAATTAATAAATTTTCGCGGCCAATAACCGATTGGGTGCGGCGGCCCTAACCCCGTCCACTTTGTCTCACTCATCATCAGCGTGCATATCCTGCATATATGCGAGATGATCAGCGCTTAAGAAGCGCTTGCCGCCGGGGTTAAACGCCCAGGGTGGTGCACTAGTAATATATATAAATAGGGTGACCCCAGAGGAACCATAGTTTAGCCGCCATGCACCTGTCTTTACTTGCTTGTTTAGCTACTGTATTTGCTGATACTTCTTTGGAAGCTAAATGGGGAAACGATTGGCCCTTTAGCGGTATTTCCACATTTGCCCATTTGCCAGCCGAGAAATGCCTTGTTTCTCCTGATACGCCATTTGATGTTGCTTTCATTGGTGTCCCCTTTGATACTGCTGTTTCGTACCGTCCGGGCGCTCGTTTTGGCCCCAGAGCTATTCGTGCTGCTTCAATGCGCCAAACTTCAATGAGAGGGTTTAATACTAGAGCCGGCATCAATCCTTATGAGAACTGGGCAAAGATTATCGATTGTATGGATATGCCCGTGTCTCCTGTCGACAACAAATTGGCTCTTATTCAAATGACCCAGGGCTTCAAGGAGTTATTGGCTCACAAATCGGTCGCCGGCGGCACTCCTAAACTTATCTCTCTTGGTGGAGATCACTCCATTGTGTTGCCCCATTTGCGTGCTCTTAAAGACATCCATGGCCCTATTTCTGTGGTTCATTTTGATGCCCATCTCGATACCTGGTTGCCTACCAAGTATCCCTCTGGTTGGGAGGAGGCCGAGGCGGCATCTGGTCATTTCACCCATGGAACCATGTTCTGGATGGCCGCTGAAGAGGGGCTTCTCAATAAAGATAGGTGTATGCATGCTGGTCTGCGCACTCGTTTATCGGGAACTGACTTCAGTGACTATGAGGACGATTCCGCCCAAGGGTTCGTTCGTATTGCTTGTGATGATATCGATAAGATTGGTGTCAAGGGTATTGTCGAGAAAATCAAGAAACGGGTGGGCAATACCCCCACATATCTCTCGGTAGACATTGATGTTCTTGATCCAGGCCTTGCACCCGGTACAGGTACTCCCGAGGTTGGCGGCTGGACCTCTCGCGAGCTTATTGCTATTTTGCGTGGATTGGACAATATCAATATTGTTGGTGCCGATATCGTCGAGGTTTCTCCTTCCTATGACCACGCCGAGATCACTGCCTTGGCGGGCGCTCAGATCGCCTACGAGATTTTGACTAGTATTGTCATTGCAGGCGATGGTAAAGTTCTTAAGGATTCTTCTCATAAGGAGTTATAGATGGTTATAGCTGTAAATAATTAGGTTGAGGCTTGGTCTGAGGTGCTACTACTACTACTACTCCTACCATGGCTGATCTTGCCAGTCTTGGAGCGCCTGAAGTGAATCTGGGCAGCTTGGACAAAGCTTGGACAAAGCTGGGACAAAGCTGAACCAACTCCTAAATACTTAGAACAATAACTACACATAACAACAGAAAATCCTAGTCAAACTTGACCTCATCCCCGTTGACCTCCACCAGTTGACTCACCAGCCTCCCTGACAAAACCTTTTGCAATGGACTCAATTAAACTCGACGGCAGCCTGAAATTCATCACAAAAGGCAAAGTCCGGGAACTTTACCAGGTTTCTCCCGAGAAACTCCTTTTCGTAGCAACTGATCGCATCTCTGCCTACGACGTCATTCTTGCCAATGGAATCCCCGACAAGGGCAGAGTACTTACCGAGCTCAGCAGGTTTTGGTTCGAGTACCTCAAGGACGTGCTCCCTAACCATTTGGCTGATAATGGAGACGCTCTGAGCGAGCTCCCTGCCGATGCGCAGACCGATAACAACAAGGCCCAATTGGAAGGCAGATCTCTTGTTGTGAAGAAACTGCAGATTTTGCCTATCGAGGCCATTGTTAGAGGTTATATCACTGGATCTGCCTGGAGCGAGTACAAAAAGTCCGGAACCGTCCACGGAATGAGCGTTCCCAGCGGGTTGCAGGAGTCCCAGGCGTTCCCTGAGCCTATCTACACTCCTAGCACCAAGGCCGAGCAAGGTGAGCACGACGAGAACATTTCCAAGGAGCGTGCTGCCCAGCTGGTCGGTGCAGACATCGCCGCAAAGATGGAGAAAGCAGCGCTTGCCCTCTACAAAAAAGCACACGACTACGCTGCTACAAAGGGTATCATCATTGCAGACACAAAGTTCGAGTTCGGTATCGATGAGAACGGGGAGCTTGTTCTTGTGGACGAGGTTCTGACCCCTGATTCGTCTCGCTTCTGGCCAAAATCCGACTACAAAGTCGGTCAGGGTCAAGACTCGTACGACAAACAGTTTGTGAGAAACTGGCTCACCGAGAATGGTTTCAAAGGCAAAGAGGGCGTTTCTGTGCCTCAGGATATTGTAGAGAAGACCCGCCAGAAATACCTTCAAGCTTATAAGATGTTGACCGGTAAAGAGTTGAGCTAGGTCATTCCTAGTTAGGCTCTAACAGGCGTTTTAGGTAGGAAGTGGGTACTATGAATAATTAATTTATAAATCAGAGTAGCTGCGATTTGTTGGCAGTAAATTCAGCATTTGGTGAGTGGCTAGTGGTATTTTTACGAAAAAATTGAGCCGCACATGCTGTGCACGCTTCAAAAATATACTCCGTTACAGGGAATTGAACCCTGGCTTCCGCGGTGAGAGCGCGACGTCCTAGCCACTAGACCATAACGGATTTCTACATTAGGGGAAGTGCTTGGACTTACATATCCCTAGGTTCGATTTTCAAAAACGTCAGATTTTGGGCAAGTTTGATGCTGACTAAGAAAGATGTCAAAAATTTTGCGGAGGTTTTAGTGTCTATTTTTCAAAGAATGTTTGAAGCAAAGATGTAATTTAGCCGCAAACCAGCAAAAATGCTCGCTACGTAGTCTAAATTCCCAAGAAGCCGTCAAATTCCAGATATGATCCAGATGTGGACGCCTAAAGTCAGGTTTACATCCAAGAAAGTCTAGATTTCAGGCCACCAGATCAGTAAATGAAGACCCAATACAACATAGTAGGTGTTTGCTTGGGGATGCCTCCACAGCGCAGAAATCTGTGGGCTCTGTCGTGCTGCGTTGAAAGCATCCCAGGTTTTCGCAGTTTTCAGGCATTCCAGGACGTAACGTTTAAGTATTGCACCTGAGTAGAGGGTCAGCTATCGACAAAACTCATTCCAGAGCCGGGGTGGCACCGGCGTTACTCTTTTGAGACCATGATATGTACCCTAGTCAGTCTCTTGGGTAACTATACCAAAAAATCTCACCCTGGATGCCATTGTCTCAGACAGATTCTAACTTATCACTCTCCCAGGAACAGCTCAGGGGGATTTAGGTAGAAAGACTCAGGGAGATTCCCGCCTCTCGCTTCCCTGTATTTCTCTTTTGGGGCCATTAAGACTGGTCAGACGATGACATTTAAAACCGAAGAAGCCCTTCTTACTTTTGATTTGCCGATACTGATACCCTTTCGATGCAGCACGCCACGATCAATCTCACGAACAACCCTCACTCAGCACAAAGGGCTAGCCATGGTTACCGAAAAGACCGTCTACGAGCAAAATATTATTTCCAGCTTATTGCAGCGTAAGTGGCGTAAGATACGACCAGACAGCGATGGGTGCGGAGCTCAAAGGACCAAATGGCTGCGAGACTGACGCAAACCTCAAAATTCAGTAGAGTTGGTACAAATGATTATCTCTCTAGCTTCTTGCAGAAAAGGCATATCTAGTGCGTCAAGGTAATGTCTAGGAAAAGAGACTCCCGTTCGAGGAGGCCAGAAATCTAGTATTCTTGTCCCCACGGTCACATATTTCAAGAGGTCGGAGCTGTGTGAGTGTTAATAGTCTACGTCAAACAGCTTGCCACTTATTAAAGATAGTCACATTCTAGTCAATTGCCATATTGTGGCGCTCACAGCTCTATCAAGCTCAAATACCAATGACTAGAAATCGAGATGTCGCCAATGATCGAGGCCGGTGTAATATTGTTGGCAGTTGTGGGAGCACGACCGATCCTATTGCAGGTAAGGAGAGACACATTGATTTATTGACACCGACGTCTGCCTTGCCAAATCCACTGCCCCAGAGGGGCAACAGCCACTGCAACTCACCCTTCGCGGTGCATCTACAAGACAAACCCGTAGGCTGTCTTCTACCTTCAATCGCTGAACGAGATAGCTTGCGTAGGCCGAGCTACAACCCATGAATAATAATCAATCGGCACTTATACTCCGTAATACATGCCAGTTCTCAAGTTACATACCCGTACTACTGGATCAGTGTCCACAGTTTTCGTTTGAGACATCTGTGTTCTTGAAGAAACAAGGCTAAATGGATCTTACCCGGAGCTCATTTTGAAGAGACCGTAAGCCTCGCCCAACGTCCAAAGTTCACTGCTGCGGTGTACACTTCCACCGGATGGATTCTTGACATCAATTGTCGCTATTGCTGGCATGCAGGCTGCAAGTATAGAGACCAGGGCTAGCTCCTGTAATAAACCATAAAGCAGATAGCCATTGAAGGGACATATTGCCTCCTCTGAGGTCGAGGTAGGTCACACAACGCTCAAACAGGACCAGGGTAATCAACACTGGAAAGTCGGTAATTCTAGGGCGATACTACGTCAAATTAATATGTTTGGGCACGACACCTAGTAAATTCAGCCATCGGAAGCTTTGACCGTTGCACACCACTCAGGTGATAGTCTTTGATGCGCACCTAATGCCCGACTCTGGCGCTGCTGGCCACCAGCCTCGAGAATATCTATACATGGAGGCTCCAGCAGGAGCACGAGATAATCGAGCGCACTCAGCGCGGCATGTCCGATGAGCAAGTGACCGCGTTCGTCGATGGGTACATGCCGGCCTACGAACTGTACTTGGGCGGCGTCAAGTGCAACGAGCGCATCGTCTTGGATCTGCAGCGCAAGCGAGTGCATCAGGTGAGCGGCGCAGAGGCCATTGACGAGCGCATTGAGCTTTAGAGGCACGGTCGCCGCGCAAAGCGCTGCTAGCTTTCCCAGCATTGCAAAGACTGCACCTGCTTTTGTATAGTTTAATTTCGTAAAATTACTACTAGCCGCTAACTAGGCATATACTTTTACACACTTTGTGGCCTCATACACCCGCTGCCATTGAGTTCCACCCAATTGTTTTCAGCGCATTCGTGTTCCTGTGCAGATGATTCCTGCTCTCCCTGCTCCCGGTCCCTGTCGCATTTCCGCTCTTGATCCCGCTTTTCCCCACATTGAAAAGTGTATCTGTTTAGGCGACGACTTCTATTGTCGCGTCTGTTCTCCTCTATTTTGCCGTACCTTCTACGAGCCTGAAGAGGTTGAGGAAAAGGAGCCGGAGATCTGCGAGTGGTGGGCTTTCCACTTGTACGAGCACCAGGAAGATTACGCCGCTGAACTTGCTACCCAGGAGCCCATTGAGGAGCCTCCCATTGTGAAGAAGAACGCGATACGACAGGATATAACTCTCTTATTGACCCTTGCTTTTTCAGGTTAAAATTTCTTGGCGGCCCCAGAGGCCTATGAGTATGGTCCAGCAACGGCCAAGCGGAAACCTCGATGAGCAGTGGTCTGAGGTGGGGTGTCGGGTCTCTTTTATAGCCGAGCAGTTTACCTCAATTGCTGGCTCGCGACAGGGGTTCGTGCAGCTCAACAATGCCCTGTCACATGCAGAGTGGCCCACAATGGTTTTAGGGTGGTGGTATAAATACTTGCGGTTGAAAGGGTTAAAGACGCTAATAATGGGCGCATTTTTTTATCTGGGGGACATAAAGCTTAATTTTGCGTGGGAGCATTTTTGGAAAGCCTTTTGTGCGATAATCGAGGGCAATAGAGTTGGGTGCGGCATCACCAGGGTCTGTATGTGCTGGGGCCTGTATGCACCCCAAAGAATTGCATATGCCAACATGAAACAAACAAGTAAATGGGGCGTATGCGCCGTACCAGTACTAGGTCAGGATCCGCAGTATTATGCAGGTTATTTGAGAGTGCACGACAATGAATTTTACACAAGCAAGCGCCACGACGAGCTCCCCGACTGTGCGTTGTAGCTACTCATATACACGTTGTAATCTATATAGACGAGATCATTGCGTTAGATAGTCATCAGCACGTTACAACCCCTCCGCCTAT
>JAKIRU010000058.1:0-57727 GCA_022577715.1 Wickerhamiella alocasiicola
AAAACCCAAAACCCCCCCCCCCCCCCCCCCCCCCATCTCTAAAGAAATCAGGGCAAGGAACATTATGCCCCTCAGCTCTCCAGAAAAATAACGAAAAAAAGAGGGGAAAGTTAACGATAGACGATAACGGGTTGATACGGAATGCGCCACAAAAAAGCAGCTATTATATAAAGAGAAGTCATAAGGCATGTACATACGACGCGCGATTCCCAGGATCGGCCCTCGAAGACCACTTTTCCTCACCACGAATCCGTATCACGTCACGTGGGGCCACAGGAATTAGTGTCAGTTCATGTAAGGGTGATGGTTACATAATACAATCCCACGCTTGGCTGTCAAAATTCAAGTGCCCCCACTCAATGCCAGGCCAACATGCTGAGGGGGTCTCAAGCCGTTAGAAACTATTGCGGAGATGTGTGGGGCAGCTAAGTATAGAATAATACCAGTTTATGAAGACAGGAGTCAATATTGTAGGCCAAATAGTTATAGATCTCGTGTGAACTGGGCACAAAATGCACCTCAACGTTTTGGCGAGAAGTTGTGGCTCTTAAGAAAAGGCGTCGATAAGAGAGATCAGTTGGGACTTGGGCGGTAAACAAACGATATTGTTGAGATCGAGATCAGTATATGACGAGACAGCATCTGGTCAAAAGTGTATCATATTCTGTATCGGGGACTCAAAATGTAACCCACTGGCCCATGAAGATCCATGAAGAGGTACCCCGCAATGGATTCAATTGTAATACAGGAGCCATAAAATGTTATGGAAACTACGAGAATATCAAACAAGGCTGGTGTAAAGTTAGAGAGTCGCGCACGGCTGTTTCGAGCTAAATCAAGCATCTCGCTTGGCGGCATGTGA
Source organism: Wickerhamiella alocasiicola (assembly GCA_022577715.1). Lineage (NCBI taxonomy): Eukaryota > Fungi > Ascomycota > Dipodascomycetes > Dipodascales > Trichomonascaceae > Wickerhamiella > Wickerhamiella alocasiicola. The sequence goes on from JAKIRU010000058.1 coordinate 863, forward strand.
GTGCTGATCCTCGCATATTAGCTGTAAATCAGAGCATCGTCAGGAGACTGGGCAAAAGGAGACTATGGTGAGACTATTGTATTTAGTTTGAAACTATTATTGAATCGTTATTTTTAGAAATTTTGCGCTTATTGCCCCTGTATTCTATGGCCTTGCTGTTGCCCCGCTGGGAGCCATGCACCATGCATGCGCATGCATCATGGGCCCTGAGGGGAGATTTTGCGCCATCGTGGGCATATAAAGCAAGTGTTTGTAGAGCGCGTCTATAGCGTATGTCATTATACGATGATGAAGTGATGCTTTATTCAAAGCTCGACAAACTAATCGGCTGCCCTCTTAATAAACAAAGCGAACTCGATACCTGGATCACGTCAATAAAGTCAAAGGTTGGACCTGACGACAAGTTTCAGGGTCTTGGCCAGAGCACAGAGCACTTGCTTGTGGACTCAATAGTGAATCAAATTAATGTCAATGACTTGCGACGTCAGGTCGATTGGATGCTCGCCTACAGGGGACACACCCTACAAACAGTTTTTGGCTTCTTGGAGTTGGTAGCAGTGTCCAAGAGTATTTAATATTTATTTAATTTAGTGCAAGCACCTTAATGTTACACCCATACTTATTTCATATCTTTCACCCGTTTCAAGCTATGGCTCCACCGGCACCGTTTCGGCCCTGAGCTTCACGCGCATGACGCACATGCTGGTTAAGCCTATGTGCATACTCTAGTGCGCCGGATTAATCCGGCATGTGAAGCACGTGAAAGTCTGCAACTCAGACCCCTGTAAGGGTGTATGGCAAGCTCTAGCTACATACTATATTGATAAATATCTATTCAGACTCAAACCGCTGAACTAGCTCGGCGACGGGCGCAAAGTCTGCGTGGTCCACCAGCTCGAAATGGTCACAAAACAACACAAAATGCTTAAACGAGGTGTTTAGATGGGTCTGCAGCCCGACCTCACTGATTTGCTCAAAGTGATGGCAGTAAATGTGCGCGTAAACGCGAAACAACCGGCGTAGGATCTGCTTGAACATTGGCAGCGCTTTCTTGGAAAACTCGACTCCTAATGCAGTGGGGAAATACTCTTTGTTTTCGAATTGGCGCTGGATCCAACTCATCAAATGATCAATATAACTAGGCGCGCTGAGGCGCGTAGGCTTTTGGAACCGCTCAGAGGCGCTATCTTGCCACAGGTACTCGTATTCCTCGGTAGCGATCATTTTGGGGCAGGATGTCTCGGTACACAGGCGGTTAATGGTGGTATAAAGCATGTTAATTTGGTTGTAAAAGTCGTGGACATGCACCGCGACCCACTCTGTGGTGTCCTCACCGGGGGGTAGCCGCACGGCCTCTCTCAGGGCATCAGATCCTAGCGTGGCATTTGCATACTCTTGAAGCACGGACCGTTGGCGCGATCCAAGCGTTTTAGGGCGGAATGTGCGCGTGGTCCGCGCATTTAATGTTTGTAGGAAGCTCATGTTTAGACGCCACACCGCCACCCGCGCGCGCAGTCTTGAGTTCTGATGCAATGTCACGCCGCCAGCGCCAGCGTCCCAATCCCCTAGGTCACTGTATAGTTTATATAATAGCAGCGTAGTGAAAAAGCTCACCATGGACTCGAGCCTCAATAGAAAACTCAAAGACACCGGCGCCGGATTCGTCGGGGGTGCAGTCCAAGTCCTCGTAGGACAACCGTTCGACTTGGTCAAAGTGCGTATGCAAACGGGCCAATTCAACTCGATCTCCTCGGCAGTCCTGCAAACGTTCAAAAATGAAGGGTTCGCGGCCTTTTACAAGGGCACTACGGCCCCATTGTTCGGGGTAGGCCTCTGCGTCAGTATCCAGTTTTATGCGTTCCACGAAGCAAAACGGTTCTTTCAACGTCAAAATAATTCAGAGCGCCTCACATTCCCTCAGTTTTACTTGGCGGGTGCTACTGCAGGCTTTGCCAACTCCATTGTAACAACCCCCGTGGAGCATGTGCGTATTCTCATGCAAACCCAGAAATCGGCCGAGTTTTCGGGTCCTTTCGAGGCGGCAAAGGCAATCGCCAGGCAGTACGGTATCCAGAAGGTCTATAGAGGGTTCCTCATTACAACCCTTCGCGAAGTACAAGCATACGGCAGCTGGTTCCTTGCCTTTGAATACTTGATTCATACTCAGACTCGTCAAGGAATCGATCGCAAGGATATTCCCACCTGGAAACTCATGTCGTTTGGAGCCCTCGCAGGTGAGGCTCTATGGCTCGCATCGTACCCGTTGGATGTGATCAAATCCCAGATCCAGGGCGATAAGTTTGGCGAAAAGGCTCGGTACAGGGGATCACTTGACTCAGCGAGACAGACATACGCGGCGCACGGATTGAGGGGGTTCTTTATTGGTCTTACGCCGACTCTTTTGCGGGCTATCCCTGCGTCTGCTTGTACTTTTGCTAGTGTAGAGTTGACGCTTAGGGCGTTGGGGTAGCGAGGTTTCCGCGGTGCGAAGCGCTGGAGGCGAAGCCCTAAGCGCGGAGCCAAAGCCCACGGAGCCCTGCACTGACATCTGGGATGCATGTGCATGCATCGAGTGATGGGCCACAGCTAGGTCAACAGGGCAACGAGGACGTTGATTAAATTGTCTCTCAGTAGCGCTGCCACAAGTGCGTATTATACTATACGCAAGGTCGTTGTTTTTATCACCGCCATTCTCAGGACGAACTTTGGCAGCAAAAGCCTCGGAGTAAGGCGCTTTGAGACCCTTGGTTTTGACATAGTGGTTATAGATTAGTTCCCAGCCAGGCGAGCCTGTCCTCTGCCGGTCGATGTGATCTCATGTTAAAAAGCGGTTTGACTCGAGACATCAGGCTTGTAAGTAAACTGTTTGAAGGGCATATCCACATGAGCAGTTCTGTCTAGATTCCCTTGGGCCACGTACTCTGCAATGCCTAGAACAACATTGTCCTCATCAGCAAAGAAGTCCTTTCCCATATTGAGACCTGTTTGACAAAAGTATCCAAGTAACTGGGGATCCAAAGTATGGTGCCCCTGGTCACGACCGGCCTCGTTTGTCTGCGCAAGTACTTTTGACGCGAGCTTCCCGGCTGGATCATCATGCCTAGCGATCGCGATATTTCTCACACAGCCTGATCCGGATCCATTGTAACAGTAGTCGATAGCGTAGTCTATGAGAGTTTTGTTATCAATTAATATTCCAATTGAGAGAGTAGATAGCAATGACGGCATGTCCCCGCTCACCCAAACGTCCTGACCATTCCTCTTGAGGAAATCGGTGCAAGCAGGCAAGAAGTGGGTATTGACCCAATCAACGAAAAACTCAAAATCTTTATCTGCCCATCCTTTGTATCCACGCAGTAAATCGCCAGCGTTGGCCAACGTGTACCCAGCAAAGACGGGAAGTAGGAATTGGCCGCCTCCGTCACCAGTAATAAGGGTGCACTTACGGGACCAATCATTTAGGATACAGATGCCTGCATCGACAAACTTGCTATCTTCCGACAGTCTCCATCTCAGCCCCATTTGATAGGCAGCATCGACATCCTGCACGAACCGATAGTAAGTATTGCCTAGTTTACCGCCTCGAATCACAAACGTCTCGGGTTCCAGAGTATAGGAGCTCTGACTGATGCGGCTGCTGGTTAGTTTCTCGTATCCTTCCTTCCAGTGAGTGTGGAGTATACATGGATGGCTGCAAACAGAGGTATCGGTAGGTGCTGCCGTTCCAATTGACCAATGGATCAATAGCAGCGGTACACTGAACAACATTTCTGGGATGGCTGAGACCGTAGCCACCTGATACTGGGCACTGCGGGTTCGCAGTCTGAGCGACCTCGGGCGACCCACTTAGGCACAGCCAGCACCTCGGAACGAACGCTGCAATAAGTATTCATTCTCCTTTTTCTTTTCCAAAAAACAAAACCCAAAAAACTACAAAAATACAAAAACATACAAGAGCTCCTATAAGGAAGCCCCGAAGCACAAGGTGTGCGCGACATCGCTAACAACCGCGTAAAACTAAGACGTCTAACCGACGCACTGAGGAACTACTGGGAACAAAGTAACGAGTTGACGGCGAATCTACGCAGAGCCGTGGCGGTGGCTCGCCGACCAAGGTGAGAATGTCTGAGCCTACTGTCAGAGTGCGAACAAGGAAACTCAGCCGCGAGACTGACGCGCACAATCAGCGCAGGAAGTACGACCTAGTGAAATCGCGACCGCGGGATGTGATTGTGGTAAAAGATAAATTAGCTACAGTAGTACAATGGGCCTTCACGCCCGACAGCCATGCGAGCTGTTATTTTACCAAACCAAAATAATAACAGAGGATCCACCCAGTGAGCTGGACGAGCGCGAGACTAAAGATTATTAAAATCGCTACAGCAGCGACGATAATTTTGCCCCCAGTGTATTGATATATTCTCCATAAAGCAATGCCGTCGACAGCGATCAGACACATTGGCGCCAGCACCCTGTACACAACAGAGCGGAGGAAGTTGGTACGAGCTGGCCCCCAATAGATCACGGCGCCCACAAGGTATGTATACAAGGCGATGTTGAGATAAGGTCTAGCAGTGCTAATATACCCCACAAATCCCCCTGTGCGGCTTGGAGGCGCGAGTTGGGACTCATCAAAAACCGGGGACAGGGGCGAGCTTTTCTCTGTGGGAGTGACAGTAGTGCTGTCCGACATTGTGAAGAGAGAATCTCACCACTTTGACATGCATATATATTTGAGTGGCGTGCAGTGCAGTGGTGGTGCATGGTACATGATGGGTTCAGCTAAACTCATGAATTACCCTACTAGCCGGGTAAAAACCGGACCAGGCTTTGTAGCTGTATAATGGCTATCGGCTAAATTATCTAGCGCGCCAATAGCTCTTGTGAGACACTGATAATTACATCCGAGCTCGCATCAATTAAGCTCGCATGCGCCCTAGCCCTGCGTTCTTGATCTAGCCATTTCTGGTTCATAGAAGCGACTGTCGCGGCGCAAATTCTGTTCATCAGTCTCTGATATTAAACACACACAGATGTTAATTTGCTAGTCTTGTCCATGACTGCTCTCTTTTGCCCTCCCAGAAAACACCCCCACATATTATTATGCACGAGGTAGGGGAAATATGCACGATTGCGCAGTTGATGCCGCATAATCTCCGCATGAGAAGGCTACTTTCGGCACGGAATATGCAAGCTCCCGAGAAGCCGGGTCGGGTCCAGGTAGAAAATACGTATCAAAGTTATCACTGTAGCATCGCAAACCGGTAGTCATTTCTCTAGTGCTTGGGCCTGAAGGCATCAATACTTATCAGCAGTGGCTTTCTGTCTGCGGGTAGTGTCTATAATAGCTATTTGCATTGGAAACATTGGCGTGCTCGCTATTTGAGCCCAGCACTGAACCATGCCCCGGGAGCCCAGCCCAGCAGCCAACATCCAGACACCGGGACTGGCGAGAAGCGAGCCCCAAGCCCGGCGCCGCAGCCGAGCACCCCGCGAGCCGCTAAAACCTCAATGTAGAATATATAATTACAAGATGCCTGGCAACCCATCGCCGGACAGACGCGGTGACGCGGTAGCCTCCCATAGCCTACGCTTAGGCTCAGACGCGGCCGCCCTTGAACGCGGTCGCCCTCGCTCGCCGCTCGCTACGCCTTCGGCTCACTCGCGCTACCTCAACACAGGAGCAACATGCTTGCTAACCCTGCAATGCTCTTGCAAATCACTGAGCGACCCAAACACAGACTGACAAGTGCGGCACTTGAGATTGGCTTCTTGCGCCTGTAGACGCTGCTGTTTGCGCTTTTTGGCCTTGGACTTCTTTTCCTTGGGCTCTACAGGCTCCACTTTTTTCTTCCTGCTGTGTTGGTCCATTTGTGACATGATATCCTCCACTGATAGCTTAGCGGTTTCATCTGCCAATTCCTCAATATCAGGGCTTGCAGCTTTGGGTGTGGGCGACTCTTGGGGGCTGCGGTTCATGATTGCATCCTCCTGGATCATCTGTTGCTGCAGCTTCTCCAGCAATTTGGCGTGTTCCTTTGTTTGTTCATGGGTTGCAAGCTCGATATCAGATGAGAAAGTTTGCTCACATACGATGCACTCAAAGTCACCTTGGCTCTCGACTTTGGCCCACTCTTGCTCCTGGTAGACTTGGGCGCTAGCCTCCTCGGCCTTCCTTTGTCTGCGCCTTTCTTCTTCCTTAGCCTTCTTGTCGGCTTGCCTCTTCTCTGAGACGAGCTGCTGCTTCTTGACCCGGATATCTTGCGTATAGGCCAATCTCACGAGACTGCGCACAGTGTCATTGTACTCTTTCTTTGCCGAGTCCCGTACCCGCTTGTTACGGGCTTGCATGGCGCGGCGACTCTTGCGATCGTCATCCTCTCGAACGCGATAAACATCTTCCCATTCAAATGATTTGAGACTAGAGAAACTACTCCAAGTGTCATAGAATGCCTTTGTTTGTTGCCATTGCGCATCGATATGCCCAAACAATGGCGCTTCGGCCACGGGGATCGCTGCCTGGTCAACCCCCAGCTCGAACCCGGCCTCCAGCTCCTCGTTTCTTAATCTCTCAAATAACTCGGATACAAGTCGGTAGAAATCATCCTTTTGCGGATTAAGCGTCTTGACATATGTAGGATCCATGTACTGGCGAAGCTCGGCGGATTTGGTGATCTTGGCAGAGTATTCAGAGTACTCGGCCGCCTCATCGTGTTTATCATACCATTCACGCTCTTGCAGGTCTATTAATGTCTCGTATGCTGCCAGCACTTTGGCAAATTGAGTCGCTGCCTCCTGCTCTTTGCCGATATTTCGGTCGGGATGTAGCTTGAGGGCAAGCTTTTTGTATGCTTTACGGATCTGCTCATTATCTGCGGTTCGATCGACACTCAACAGATCATACAAGTTCGATTTTGAAGGCTCTATCTTCAAACCACTTTGAGCAGCACCCATAGTGAAAAAAGTTGCCACTCGATCCGGTGGCGCGAAGATTTGAGCGGTCCAGCAGATGCCCAGCAGATGCCCTCTGCCACGTTATAGAGAAATGCAATTACTATACAGATGTAATAAATTAGATTGAAACGGAGCAGAACGCATCCGCAAGAGCAACAACCTCGTACTCTCCATTCTCCTGAACATAGATGCTCTCGGTGTGGGATTCAACGCCAGAGATTGTCTTGCGCTCAACCTCCTTGCCATCAAGAGTGCGTGTATACGTAAATGTGAATGGTGGCACACCACTGAATGCAAATTGAAGCTCAATGGCATCGTCTCCACGGTGGATATTGTACGACGGCTGGCGCGTGATCTTGCTAGATGGCAGATCGTGGACTGTGATAGTGTCGTTGAGCACAGCGGGACACTGAGTGTCATCGACAAGTTTTGAGAGGCTAAGCTTTCCGGGAGTGGACGCAAGTAGGCTTAGAGTGGACCCTTTGGTCGCAAGACTGTGTTTGTGTTTGTTGAGCGTATAATCGAGTTTGCGCTTGCCCTTGCCACTGACGCCAAGCTTAATCGTGTCACCAACACAATAATCTTGCTTCTCAACGTTCACTTGGGGTGCGACCACCGTCTTAACGTTTACACTAGCTTTAGAGGTGATAGCGCGACCAACGCAGCCGCGCGAGTCCTTCACATCGATGAGACGGACCTGGTACTCGCCATCAAGACCTTCGAGTGGCTCGTGGAGGTTGTAACGTCCAGAGACAGGGATAGCGACCTTGCGGAACTCCACTTTATTATTTTTCATGCTCTTGAGTTCCACAGACAACACGAACGGAGCGGCACCAGTCAACTCAATGGGGACACCCTGGGCTGCGTTCTTGTCTTGGCAAAGATTGTAGCTAGCTCCAGGTCGGCTGAAAACAGCAACTGGATCATTCCACACTCTCTGTCTGACCACTAGTGCGCCTTGAGATTTATCGCCCTTTGGATAAAGTTTGTCTGTTAACCAGTAGTAAGTAGTATAGACTCCAGGATGAGCACGAGGTTTATTAGAGACCTCGAACTTGGAATTAGCAGTCTCACGCTCATCAAATGTACTCTTGCCACGCGGATCGATTGTCTCAGACCAAACCTTGAAAGGTGCATCTCCAACCAGATCGAAGACGGTCTCAGAGCCAGTATTGAGACACACCTCCTCAGTATGCTCGACAAGCTTAATCTTTGGGCGCTCGTAAAGAGAAACTTCAATTTCTTCGTCCCCGACTTGGCCTACACAGCCATCGTTGAACTCGAGCAGCTTATAGACACCAGGTTGAGTGATGGGAAGTTCGTGAGATGTAAGTTTAGTTTGAAACTCGGTGCCATTGATCGTGTAACGAAGCTTATAGCTCGAACCCTCGGCATGACTGATCGCAATGGGAAGATTGAGACTGGCAGAGTAAACCTTGATGGCCTTCGGTCCTGTAAACCTAGCGGTCGCAACTTTCGAACGCACGTTGATTCGAGGACTACGAACATCAAGAGGTGTAGTACACCCTTCGACATCGGTGATACTTTTAAGGTTGACAATGTGGTCTCCGCCTTTGAGCTTGCCAAGCGTAAGAGTAACATCACCCTGGATATCATCTTGGGTAAACTTCTTGCCATCCACCTCGTAGACAAGGCGCAAAGGTGCTTTGCCTTGTACTTGAGCTCCAACATGAACAACTTGATCAGGGCAGTATGTGGTCTTGACTCCAGACATGAAAGAAGCACCAGCGATCTCACGAATTGTTTGCACCTGCTCATACTGAGCACCCTTGAGGTGAACTTTGCGATATTTGTCTTGGATAGCTGTGACTTGGTACTTGTAAGTTCCAATTGATCTCGGTTTAAATGAGACGTTTGCCTCAAACTCGTCGGTCTCAACAAGGTCCTCATCAACAACCCGGTTGCCAGACAAACTGCGATACCAGGCTTTGAAAGGCGGCGTTCCTTTGAAAACAATATCAGCGGTGATGCCTCTAGGACCAGAACATGCATCTTTGAGTTGCTCAAATGTGACATTGAGGCCGGTCTCTGGAGGTGTGAATGCGTGCACTTGCTTATCGCCGCGAATGGAACTTTGAGGGCAGACAGTGCCGCTAACGTTCTCGAAGCTATATGTTCCTTGTTGAGTGAGCTTGACTGTGTGTCTTGAAGAACTAATTCTCTCGACATGCTGTTTGCCATCGGGCGATGTATAGCGTAGAGTCAGGGGGGTATCCCGACCAAATACCTGGAATTCTGCCTCAGGGTTACCAATGAGAGGGATGTCCTTGTGGGTAAGAAGTTCAATGTATGAAGGACTGTACACGTCGACTTGCGAGGACTGCGTTTCATTGACCCAGTTGTTAAAAGCATCTCCGACGGCGCTAATCTCAAGCTTGGAAATGCCAGCTGTGGACGTATCAAGAAATAGCTCTTCACTGAGAGACGAGACTTTGTATTCTCCAGTCTGTTCACCAATTGAGAGCACAGAGCCATTCTTGAGTAAAACAGTAAAAGGGGGGACACCACTGACATCAACTCTGGAGGAGAAAGGTACTGACTTGCACGTTCTGGAATCCGAGGGAGCACGGAGTTTGACACTAGGGCAGGGCGGGACAATAACCAACTCGCCCTCTGCTTTGACAGGAGCGCCCGATTTGTCCACCACCTCATGAAGACGGTAATAGCCAATATCGTGGACTGGGAGGTAGAAGTGGCTCGTAGAGTCGCTGGAGGCACTCTGCAATGCGTTCGAGAGCTGACGGCGGTTGAACTCCACGGTCCAGCGTTGGCCATCAAATCCTTGCGCCGCCAATACAATCGTCTCAGGGGTGGTGTTGTTGAGGGTGATATGAAAGTAAACAGGAGCAGAGTCTGTGATGCAAAGGGACTCGTCGGTGGTGAGAAGCGCGGAGGATTCGGGCAGGTAGTTGATGATGTATTTGCCCTGTAGGTGCTGGCGGGCAAGGTCAGAGCGCGACTCGGGGCGGACTCGAGAGCTTGTGATGGAAAGTTGACGGCCAGATAGCTTTAAAAGGAACAAAACCGGGAGTTTCAAAAGTCCAATGTGGAATAACAAAATGTTGGTCGTTACTAGCGCCCAGTAGATCGAAACCCAGACGGAAAATTTGAAATTGAGACGCGGGACACGTAAACTGGCGATAATTGCCACGCAGACAAAATCAATGAGACAAAACTTGCTAAAACTGCTGTGGCCATACGATAACAATTTATAAAACTGCACCAATCCAAACGAAACAGCCACCAGCCAACGAAATGCCGGGGCAGGGACACTCCCCATGGACTGAGGTTGCAGCTTTGTGGAATGTTTGGCTTTAAATTGTGGTGGGGCCATACGATTCACAAGTTATGAGGACTTTTGATGAAGAATCACGATCTAAACTATCAAAAGTTTTGATCAGTGCTGCTGGGAGTTGTTACTCGTGGTGGGTGGTAATGCTGGTATTACTAGGGATTACTAGGCTATCGGTGTGAGTCTGACTAGACTGCCTATTTGCCACAAGTGAATTTGGCGTATTGTATTCAAGGCTCCGCTTTACTATGGATGGACAGATCTTACAATGATACTTTTGGAAAAGAGTAAATTTTGACCGAGATATCTGGAAATTTAAACACTTTCGAATGTCGTTCCCGCAAAGTCTCTCGACTATTGAGTGTCACTGGATGTGGCGTTGGTGCATGTGCATATGCACAACTTGACCACCATACTTTCGAGCCAAGCGAGATCAAATTGACCGTATGCCCCACATCTGCCCGAAATATTCCTGCTGTGACCTCGAATAACCACCTGTTAACCATGACTTGTCACCTCCTCAACCCCCCTTCACCTCTCAGACTGAGCCGTTTGTCAGCTCCCCTGACCAATTACATCATGTTCAAAAGGGGATTGAGAACGTTTGTGCGTGGCTATAAATTCCAGGCAAAGGACTACGCACCGTCCCCTGGTTTTAGCGTATACTCGCAAGAACTCGAGCAGGCGATTGCCGACACTTTAAAGCAGACCCCTGCTCCCACAAAGGTTTACCAGAACAGCGATGGCACCCCTCGTGCTTTGACCGACACAGAGCTCAAAAACGCTGCTTCTCTTGGATCTTTGGCAGATACATCACGCGCTTCTCTTATTGACCGCTTCAAGCTTACTAGAGACCAAAACCAGCAGCTACTGCAGAACGATGCCCACCTCATGGAGTATTTCCTCAATGGACGCCGTATCCTCGATAAAATTCCCGTGGAGGACCCCGCCACTGGCGAAGTTACCTGGACAGTTGTCCGCGAGGACCAGAAAGAGGGCTGGGAAGGTCTCATGTACTATGGATACATCCCTGGCTTGTTGGGCGCCCTTGGCCTCTACTACTTCTTGAATAAAGAGACCCTTAGTGACTGGGCTGCCGAGGAGCTGCGCCTACGTGCGCAAGAAAACGGTGGTGAGATCCAGGGAACTCAAAAGGAGAAGGATGACCTCATTGTGGAGCGTATCCTTAGTGGAGACTATGATAAGCTCGCTGGTGTCAGAAAAGCTGGCAGCGAGCTCCCTCAGACTCTTTTGTAGAAGATTTAGCATTTATATAAAACTAATATGGTTGCAAAAGTTGGCGTGTGGAGCGCCGCTGGCACGAGGCGAGAGCCGGAGCAGTAAATCAAGTCATAGCGCCAGACAACAATGGGGTATGATCACTCGTTGGCAGGTTGGTGGTATCTCATTGGATCGCGCGCTACTGCAGCGCTTATGCCGGCGCGACTCTATTAAGCCGACGCGACTGCACCACTACTGTCGCTAATGGTAGCACATAATAAAAATCGATCTAACGTATGGGTAATAAAAAATTCGCTGGGATGGTCGTTCAGACAAGCCCATATTAGTATTAGAGTACGCTTTATTTCATTTCGTCGTCACTGGTTGCGCTGATTGTGCTGGCGGAGCTACCTCTACGGCGATGCTGCATGCGGTCGGTCAAAACCTGCGTGGCAAGTAGTTCCAGTGGGCTGAAGTTAGAGCCTTGGATATTTTCAGGCGGCGGAACGTGGATATTGGGCAAGCGGTGGGGCTGCTTTGTAGGACTTGTGTTCATGGTGTGCATCTGCGGCATGCTACGCTGTGCCTTGAGCTGGGTGCGCAATTCGATGATTTCGCGGTCCTTATCTGAGCACAAATGCTCGAGATCTTTGAGGCGTTGCCGCGTCTTCTTGAGTCTTCTGCGTATTGATTCCAGATCAATCGTCTGCTCGTTCTGGCCAACAAAGTCGAGAACAAGCCGCTCGATCTCCCGCTTATTGATATCCCGCTCAACTTCATGGCGCTGTGCACTCTCCTGGGTCTCGAATGACTGCAATTTGGACTGTAATAAGTAATGATTTGCCAGATTGCGAAACTGCTTTGTGCTGCGCTCATAGCTCTCAATGGTCTCGACCGCTTTGACCAGGTTCGATCTGAGCTCGTCCTCTGGGACTTTCTCGACTTCTTCTTTGGTCAAAAACAGAGTCGGAAGAGGCATCGGCGGGATCTGGGCATTCACACTGAGGGAACTGCTACTAGGGCGGCTTTTGGCACTTTGCCAGGGACGAATGTTTGCAGGAGATACAGGGAGATAGAGCCTGCTTCCTGGAGTCAAGGGTACTCGATTAATGCGCTGACTTTTTGGTGTCACAGCCACCCTGTCCCTGTGCCTTGGTGTTTTCTGCTCAGGGGTGCGAGGAGCCAGGGGCGACGACGGCACGGGAGTTGCTAATTGCTTGTGTGTGGGGGTTGTAGGGCCATTAGAAGGCTTGAGCTTTCTTTTTTCGGGGGTTGAAGGTGGCTGCTCCATTGTGCACAATGTCAAGAATTACTGTTTATAGATGACAAAACCATCACAAACGGCATAAATATAAACAAACAGGGGCGGGTGGCTGGTGAATAGGTAAGAGTGCCAGAAAGGGTGCCTATATTAGTTGAGTTCTTCGTGAAGTTTGCAAAGAATATTTTAATGTTTTGAAAGCTTTTGCCAAGTCTCGTTTCTGGCCGTTTACCCTCATGCATACAAGTGCATGATATGCATGTAATTTGCCTAATATGGCAACACGCTACGATGGCCCTTGGTGATACTCACTGTTTTGCTAAGTAGTGGCGCAAGTACTGAAGCGCGGCTAACCTCAACTAGTTTTGAATTTTTACCCCCAAGCTCTCTTTGACCCCTAATAAAGCTCCCCAACGCTTCCAGTTCCCATATGTCTTCTTTAGTCACTGTGGCCACTGTTCAGCTGAACCAATGGGCTCTTGATTTCGAGGGGAACCGCGATCGTATCCTTGAATCTATTAAAATCGCAAAAAAGGCTGGTGCATCGTTCAGAACAGGCCCAGAGCTTGAGGTTTGCGGCTATGGATGCTTGGACCATTACCTCGAGGGTGACACTTTTCTTCACAGCTGGGAAATGCTGGTGGATATTCTCAAGAACCCGGAAACTCATGGAATTCTTCTCGACATTGGAATGCCCATCCTCCACAAGGGTGTGAGATATAACTGCCGAGTAATTGCCAACAATGGCGAAGTTTTAATGATCCGGCCGAAATTGTGGCTCGCAAATGATGGAAACTACCGCGAAATGCGGTACTTTACCCCGTGGTCCAAGCACAAGCATCTAGAGAGGCACATTCTGCCTTCTCATGTCAGATCCGCGTTGGGCCAAGAGACTGTCCCTTTTGGCGATGGAAGACTCTCTATTGGCGGAACGGCTCTAGGATTCGAGACTTGTGAAGAGCTTTTCACCCCTCATAGCCCTCACATTGATTTGGCCCTCGATGGCGTCGAAATCTTCACTAATTCTAGTGGCTCCCACCATGAGCTTCAAAAGTTCAACACCCGACTCGCTCTTATCCGAGAAGCAACCTGCAAGTGTGGCGGTGTGTATCTCTATGCCAATCAAAGAGGATGTGATGGTGACCGTCTTTACTACGATGGTTCCGCGATGATTGTTGTCAATGGAGACGTCGTTGCTCAAGGATCTCAGTTTAGCCTCAAGGACGTTGAGGTCGTTACTGCCACTGTCAATTTAGCAGAAGTTAGAGCGTATCGCGCCTCTCCTTCTTTTGGAATGCAGTCCTGTATGGCCACTCCTTACCCTGTGGTGGATATCATGAGCCTGGATAGCGCCATGAATGGCCTCGACAGCGCCATGGCGTTTGGACTTGAGGCTACCCCCGCTCTTGAAAAGATTCAAGTGCATCCAGTTGAAGAAGAAATTGCTCTAGGACCTGCTTGCTGGCTCTGGGATTACCTGCGCCGGTCGAAAACCAGCGGATACTTCTTACCTTTGAGTGGTGGAATTGACAGTTGCTCGACGGCGGTCATTGTTTATTCAATGTGCACACTTGTTGTCAAAGAATGCAAAGAAGGCAACGAGCAAGTAATCGCGGATGCCAGACGAATTGCCAACAAGGAAGCCCCTTGGTTACCCAAAGACGCCCGTGAAATGGCAAACACCTGTTTCTATACCGCATACCTGGGCACTAAAAACTCCTCTGACGAGACCAGAAATCGCGCCAGCCAACTTGCGGAGGATCTTGGCTCCTACCACTTGAATGTTGATATCGATAACGTTGTCGCCGCAATGGTGACGCTTTTCACTGTTGTAACTTCATTGGTCCCCAAGTTCAAGGTCCATGGTGGAGAGAGCCGTGAGAATTTGGCTCTGCAAAATATTCAAAGCCGTCTGCGCATGGTGATTTCATACTTATTTGCAGCCCTTTTACCCTGGGTTCGTGGGCTACCAGGAGGACTACTAGTGCTCGGTAGTGCCAATGTTGATGAGGCCCTGAGGGGATACCTTACCAAGTACGACTGTAGCAGTGCTGATGTGAACCCAATTGGTGGCGTCTCCAAGACTGATCTGAAACGCTTCATCAAGTTTTCCCAAACGTACTTTAATGTACCCGTTCTTGAGGAATTCCTTACTGCAACACCGACCGCGGAGCTCGAGCCCATCACCAAGGACTACGTGCAGAGTGATGAGGTTGATATGGGTCTCACCTATGACGAGCTTAGTGTATTTGGCCGTTTACGCAAGATCCGAAAGATGGGTCCTTACTCTGCATTTTTGCATTTGTGTCACGAGTGGACACCTCGGCTGACTCCTACAGAGATCGCTACTAAAGTCAAGCGGTTCTACTTCTACTATGCTATAAACCGCCACAAAGCTACAGTCCTCACCCCGTCCTATCATGCTGAGCAGTACTCTCCAGATGATAATCGCTTTGACCTTCGCCCGTTCTTGATTCCCACTTTCCCCTGGGCATTTAAAAAGATCGACGAAGCGGCTGATGAGTTTGAGAAGAAAATGAAATAGATATAAAGTAGACAACAAACTATCTGAATGAGCCGAACTTTGGCACGATTTTAACGGGTGCACTATTGCGTTCCCAGAAATCAACAATTGTGAGCGCGACCTTTCTAGGTGCGTCCTCATGAATAAAATGGTTGCACTCATTCATCACAACAAGCTGAAACTTTCCTTGCATATTACCGACCATCAGATGCTTGTCTAGACGTCCCGTACCAGCTAGTATCAGTAGGCGCGCCGCAGGACTTGTGAGAAATGCTTCATCCAAGCCCTTAAACCACGACTCCCAGTACTGAGATGTAGACATGAGATCGACTGTGAAGCGGTAAAGGCCATCTTTGCGGCGTTGAATAGTAGGGGGGATGGAAATGATAGCGGAATCTGGATTTCGCAGCAGCTGCTTCAGCGACCACTGCACCGCTTCATCCTCCGAGACAAACTCCTTGGGCCAGCTGCCAATAAGGGCCGGCATGCTGCGAAGACTCTTTTGCGCATATTCCTCAACGGCATCGAGCACAACTAAACCTTTGACGTTCGAGAGGAGTTTTCTCGTTGAGACTTTGGACATGACGGTGCCGCCCATTGAGTGACCGATCAGCACGATGCCTTCACTTTCAAGGTCAAATTTTGATGTCACTGCTACAAAATCATCGATCAAGTCCTCGATATCAAACGATGGTCTGGCTGGCGCGTCTCCAACCGCGGTAGTATACCCATGGTATCGGGCATCGTAGGCCAACAGACCGCAGTTCGGCAGCTGTTCCTCGAGTTCGCTAGCGACACAAGCAAAAGTCGATGCAGAAGAGCCCATGCCATGATGAAATATTAGCATTGGTCCCCCTTGGGAGCACTTATAATAGGTATTGAACTTGAGGTCTCGAGTAACCACAGTCTTCGTGTCCCAGTTCATGTAAGGTGGTATCGAGCGCCGCTGCAGGTGACCGCATGTAAATGTTGTAAATACATAAATATAAATTAAGGGCTGCACTCAAAGATGTGAATGTTGTTATTAGTAGTAGAATCGACGGCAAGCACAATTCGGTGAGGGTGGAACGCGAGATTCTGCACCTCAGAGCGTTGGGGCGAGGGGGAAGGTATGCGCAGAGTACTGACACGACGCCCACTAGTAGACCAGAGGCCTACAACACGTGAGCCAGTAGCAATAACTGGCGCATGCTCGTGAATATCCACGGCACGCATATCCTTTGTATGCGCTTCCCATGTCACAACGGGACCCATGTACCGTATATCCCAGAGATTGACTGTTCCATCTTGGGCACCACTCAGCAGCTCGCGGGCTCCACCGCGCTGCATTCTCACGTTGATAATAGGAGAATGCTCGTCGCTATAACGGGCAACAAGCACCGAGGGCCTGGCCTGGCGCCGGTCGTAAATGTGAACCGCACCATCAACAAATCCGGCGGTCAAGACATTGCCAGTCACTTGATCAGATGTCAGACTAGTAAGACGAGCAGCGGTATTAGCAGGTATGTCCTCGGCAACACACTCTCGCGCGGCATCCCACACACGGATCACGCGGGTGTCGCCTCCAACCAAAAGTGCGCCCCTAGACTGATGCCAATCGATACAGAGAGGGGAGTTGCGATGCTGAGGAACCATATCAGAGAGTAAAGACCACGAAGTTACAAGCTCAATATGCCCAGGAGAGTCAAAATGACGATAAATCCGCGCTGCGCCGTCACTTGCAGCGGTCAACAAAAGCACCTGATCGTCCTCATTGATAAAACGGGCATCGCAGAGACCGCTTTTAGACGGATTGTTGTTGTTGAACTGGTTCTGCCTAGTTCCCTGCTGCCAATCCCACACTGACACAATGTTTTTATTGTCGAGCACCACCATGTGAGGCTCAAATTGTGAGAAAACCATCTTTGTTGGTTTTGAGGCATTCTTGAGGACATGCTTGATGTTGTTCCACGATCCGGTAACGGCAAGATCCTTTTGGCCCTGTGTAGTAGCCATAATACCTTCGTTGCGCTGCTTGCGCCACAACCGCTCGAGATGTTTCTGCGAGCCCAGTTCATCCGAGCCGTATGAATGCAGCTGAGGCTCAGTGAAATACTCCACACTCCACTCGTAAAAGTCACTCTTGAAAGGGAGTTTAACCTCGCCCTGCGAATGGAAATGGCCCTCGCCGACCGCTGGTGCCACTGCTGCTCTATCACTTTCTAAGGGTTGGCGAACGCTGCTAGTAACAGTTGTAACCGAAGGAGGGCGGGGCGAGTTAAACAAAGAGCGCGCATATGATAATGCGCTACCAAACAGCGTCTCGTTACCATTCATAGGAGGGAAAGCATCTCTGGTGGCCTGTTTTTTGGGGGTTTCAAGTCTTTCCGCGGTGAAGCTGGGGCTCAGAATTGGTCTTACGCCATTTTGGGGTTGGGAATGCACCTCATCATCAAAGGCAGGGCTCTGATTCTCGACTAGTGAGACCATTTGATCAACTTCTGACTTGAGAGGGGATTTATACAGCTTCCTGTAAACGTAGTCGACAAGTTTACGGGCTGGGTCACGAACAGTGGAAAACGAGTCAGAAAAAAGACACAAGAGAATGCGCCAGCTTGCTAGATAAACAGATCCGTGCGCTGGGGATTCAGATCTGAAGTCGCCGGTTTGGATATCATGATACTCTTCTTCAAGGGTGGTAAATGCACAGACCAAGAAACTACTGAGAGCATGCATAACAAACCTGGACATGAAGTTCACAATCTCACGGCGCACGATGGGCGAGCCATCAAGGCCGATGGCCACCACTCTACTGATCAATTTCTCATCGCCACGAGCACAATAAGATGTAAAGGCAACCAGAGCAGCAGCGCGAACTTCAGGAATAGGATCTTCGAATCGTGATAGTAAATTCTCTACTAGACCATCAGTCTTTTGAGCAAGGTCACGCGCTTCACTGTTATTTTTCCATAACTGAGAGAAGCACAGAAGCGCCCATTGACGCAACAACGGCGATTCGCGCTCAACCATGTACCCAGTAAGAGCTTGAAAAAGAGGTTCCTGGATACAAAGGTGCTGCCCCTGAGGATAATCCTTACAGAATTGCGCGATAATGAACGAACACATAGCTTTATACTCAAATGCAGTAACTCGAGCATAAGTGTCTCCCTCCCCTAGAGTCTCTGGTGAGGTCAAAATCGAAATAAAGTAATTGTGTCCGTTGTCCTTGACTAGTTCGCTTTGGATTTCTTTGTAGTAAACTGCCATCAATCTAGTCCAGATAAATACAAGAACAGGTTTCAGCTCGGGCGCAGGACTTTGCAAAAGCTTTTGCACATATATGAAGAAGCTAATGCTCAATGCAATTCGAATTGCTTTGGGGCCGAGGTCTAGATACCTACTCAGAAGCAATAAAGCTCTTAGACGATGGATCTGTGACAATAGGACCTGCAGTAGAATGGGGAGCTGCTCAGGGGGTTCATCAATATCGGTGGACCTGTACTTAAGCCATACCTCAAAAGCAGTGAGTTGCTGCTCGAAGAAATCGCTGTGCTCATACTCGTACACTTTACCCTCTGCCTCAGCCTGCTGAAGCGCTGGTAGTTGCAATAAGTAGTTATGAACAGCAAGATCCCATGATTTCCACATAGGATGATTATGGGTGTCAGGTAGCTCGGGATTAGAGACAGGGTGACAGTTGTAAACTCTCATGAGTCTGACGGCGAGTAGGAAGTTTCTGAACATGGCTGCGACTACCAGGTCCTGACGGAAAAGTTTTTTGAATAGCGCTCTGTCAAGTGCAGACCAGGCAATTGTGTCTGTGATGGCAGTGAAGATCCAATTGAGCTCACCTAGCGGCGTTCTTCTGTCACTGATTTTGCCAGGGATAACGATATTACTGGGGTTGAGCCCTTCGATGTTGTGCTGCATCACAAACCATTTGACGGCGATATCCACAGGAGAGGTGATACAGCATGTGAACATATCGGCCGGCAACTGAGGATGCATAGGCAAAATCTCATCTGCCCGGCAGGCACCCATCTGAATGCACCCATCATACTGGGTATTGGTGGGATCTTCTTTGCGGTTCTTTTCGAAAAACTCTGCAAAATTTTTAAGGATGTTACCTGCTCCGCTGCAGTCAAAACAGTAGATCACAGGGTTTCCAAGCCATGAGTGAAGCTCATAGATGCTTACAGGAATATACTGAGTGTAGCCTCTGTTGAAGACCCAGATTTCACCGCTATGGGTAGGTTTTGGGACGCCATGTCCGTTATAATGAAACAAAATGCGCTCCTCACGAGCGGATCTACGAAGCCCAATGCAAAACCTCTTGGTGTCCTCTACGTTGGGATCAAGGCATTGCTTGTACTTTGTTCTAGTACTCAAACTCTCATACTGGGCTTGCAAATTCTTGCCGATCTGCTCAATTGCTTTTTTACTGTCCGAGATATGCGAAGGATTAACCCAGGCCTCCAGCTTAGCACAGGGTTGCGTTTTGATGACATCGGGAGGATCAACACCTAGGTTTAGGCACAGAACAAGGGCCGCGTTGACTGTGCGCTGCCGGTCACTAAACCTCCAGTCATTTTGGGGCTCTAGTACCTGCTTGGGCACGGCCCCAGTCTCGTGACGCTTATCGTCGTAATAATTGCGAAAACACTGCGCTAGATAGTTCATCCATTCCTCAGATATGACACCGAATCCATGGCGGATCTGCGTATTGTACAGAATGGTGTTTCCCTCGCTAACATTATGCTCCAGGTCCACCATGGGTAAGCAGCTCACTCGACAGACGATCGGTATCAACTAGTAGCCACCGTTACTAAGGCGCATAGTGGGGCGACTACGAAAATAGGAGGCTCCCTAGTACTATGTCCTCTAGAGTGATAGTCAATATCAAGACGTCAACTAACTATACGGCGGGGTGTTTATGATCGTTGGCGTACTGCTAGGGGCGGGAGGTGCTTCCAAGCCACTCAAGAAAGCATGCGATGAAATCCTAACCGATTTTGAGACGTCCTATCTTTCATGTCGCGATGTATCTCTCAATGCCTATGATGCAGCCGTATTCCTAGCATCAAAGCTCGAAGACTGCCCAGCCACAAACGCTGGCACCGGGTCGGAATTGAATCAAAATGGGCAAGCCGAATGTGATGCCTTGTTAATTGTGGGCCCCAGAAAACGTGGAGCATCCGTTGCAGCCGTCAAGAACGTTAAAAACCCAGTACGTATATGCCATAGAATGCTGGCTGATTCGTCGCCGCGGGGCCTCTCTGCCCCTAGATTTCTTGCAGGAGAGGGAGCGACAGAGTATGCAAAGCTCAACGAGCTCGAGTTATCGTCATTAACCACCGATCGCAGTATAGCTGCATACAAGCACTGGACTACAAAACACCATATAACCGATACTATAGGAGTTTTTGCGTATGATGGAAACCAATGGGCTGTAGCGTCCTCTTCAGGAGGCTCTCTTCTCAAATTTCCCGGTCGTGTCGGCCCAGCAGCCGTCATTGGTGCAGCAGCAGATCTTAGCTCAGAGGGAGCCGCTATCGCCTCTGGATTCGGCGAGGACATTCTCGAGTTTGGACTCTCTAGACAATCCCTTTCTACTGATATGCTTGAGGACCTCCCCAATGCCATGAAAGAACATGAGCTTCAACGCCCTCCCTATTTCGGAATAGTGCGAGCTCTTCAAGATGAGAAATTTATTTATATTGACTACTTTCACACAACAGAGAGTATGACCTTTGGTGTATTCGATGCTTCCACCAAGGAGAAAAGAGTGATCTACAGCGAGTACACGCCTAGCTCGAGTACATGTACAGGTGGAACTGGGGGAGGGTGGAAGCTAGCGAAGCCGATGGCCCCTGAACGTACGTAGTGTTTCTGTAAATTGAATTACTAGCTAAAAAAAAGAAATTGGGGGAGGTATGCGGAATTTAAATAGGGTGGAGTCAGGACTGGGGCTCATCATCGTCATCGCCAATTTGATCAAATGTATGCTTGACAGAATAATGTGGGTTGAGCTCCAATAGCTTGGCATCACGTTCAGCCAAAAGACGCTGTACATACATTGTAGCCACCTTTCTCCGTTTGATAACTTGCTGGACGTTTTCTGTGGCTTTTTTTACCATGGCCTTATACTGATTCGAGACCTCAACAAACTTGGGGTCACGCCGTAAAAGAACTGGATTGATAATGCGGTTGATATGTGCCTTCAGATCACTGATGCAGGTCTTGAGGTCTGCCCAAACAAATGGTGGGGTTTGCTCTTTTTGAGGAATGTGCTGAATGAACTTGTCAGTGTACTTGGTGCCAGTGATAGCCATCAAGATTGCCCTCACTGAGTCATATGTTGATGGCCATGTGGCTTTGAGTCTTGTCACCACAGCAAAATTTGTGGACTCGCCAAGCCAGTGAATCTCTCTTCCGGCAGAGTTGTATGCTTTGATGTCCGGGAGTGTCTCGTTGAGGGCCTCAGTTGGTCCCTTTCCATGGAAGATTGGAACGTCAAATTTACCAACACTCCAACCTTGAGGGAACAAGTCACTATAATTGACGTCACCGGCCCCGACATCTTGGGATGCCAGCCACATTTGGATGATATACCTAATAGCGGTGGCGCGATTACATTTAAAGAATGCCTCCCAATTTCTCGACAAGGGCGCGTCGGGAAGCGGTGCCGATGCCGGTAATTTGATTCCAAGATCTACACGCTCGAATTCAAGTGTAGACGGAGCTTTGGGGGTTTTCATGGGCGAACCAGGAGAATCAACGGTATGTTTGATAACATACTGAGGATCAAGTTTTGCTAAAGCCTCATCACGTTCCGCCAAAAGCTCATTAAACTCAGCCAGTGCAATCCGTGCCTCTTCCATGACTTGCTGTTGGTGCTCAACAGCAGTGCGTACTTTGGCCCTATACAGGTTCGAGTAAGAGGTGAAGTCATCTAGTTTGAACTTGTTGACACTAGCGCCGTAATTATTGGCACTTGGCCGGGTGTACGGATCCCGGGATCCCTCGCCTTTGCTAATGCCTTGAAACTGTTGCTGGGGTTGTTGGCCAGGAATCTGCCGTACAAGATCATAATACCCGGTATCAGCGTATGGGATAAAAGGCGACCCGTGTGGGGGTCTCCACTGGCCAGAATTCGACGGAGCATTGACAGTACTGTGTGGACTGTTGCTGGGTTCATAGCCAGGGGGCGATTGCGCGGGCAAGGGGGGCTGCAACCCCGGCGGAAACCAAACGGACTGCTGGGGAAATTGTGCGCCATTGTTGTAAACCGGATTTGCGCCATATGGTGCCAGTGATCCGGGCTGACCATTCTCGCCTAGCTCATTAATCCTCTTTTTCCGGGGTGGGTTGAACTTTGACTGATACAATCTATTACCACTCATTCCAAATGGATTTTACGTCGAGTTAAATAATGGATTTCCCTCAGAAATACTGTGTAAAACTGAGTGGCGATAAGTTCAGTTGATCGAAACGGTATTATGTCAGTAAAGCCTACCTCCTAAAAATATTGCTGGGTCTCAGCTAGACACCGCTGGCGAGGTGTGGTTTACAGATGACATAATGTCATCTTCCCAGCTCAAGACCTTCCAGATTGGGTTCAAGTTTATAGGTAGTCAGGCGGGATTGCATGTGATCTTCATAATTGATAAATCGGCATAAAGCACTAAGAAAAGTACAGATGAGCTCTTGGCGCGACCTATAATTTTTGAGCTGATATACGGAGGAGCACCCTCTCAACCTCAAATGCAGTCAGCGCCATCTTGTGCTTCGCTACCCCAGATAATTCCCCACATGCGCAGGCAAGAGTCACATCACGTGTGAACTCGCCATTTGGTGAAATCTATGTATATAAAAGAAAGCCGTATATCTGCGTAGACCCAATAGAAGTAATGCCTAACTTTGAGACAATTCAGCTCCACGGTGGTCAAAAGCCCGACCCCACCACATCTGCCCGCGCTGTTCCTATCTACGCGACAACTTCATACAATTTCAGCGACAGCCAAAATGCGGCTGACTCGTTTTCCCTTAAGGCCCCATCCTATGTTTACAGTCGTATTGCAAACCCTACGAACGAAGTCTTTGAGAACCGAATCAATGAGCTCGAGGGGGGTATCGGAGCCGTTGCAGTTGCCAGTGGTCAAGCAGCACAGACGCTCGCTCTTTCTGCTCTCGCCACTGTTGGTCAGAACATTGTTGCTTCGTCCCACCTTTATGGTGGTACTTACAACTTGCTCAAAGTCACTCTGAAGCGTCTTGGTATCGAGGTCCGCTTTGTCGAGGGCGACAAGATCGAGGACTTTGAGGCCCAAATCGACAACAACACTCGTGGCATTTATGTGGAGAGTATTGGAAATCCTGGGTTTGATGTCCCGGACTTTGAGGGATTGTCTGCGCTCGCTCTGAAACACGGCGCTCCTCTGGTCGTTGACAATACCTTTGGCGGCGCTGGCTACGTTGTTCGTCCTTTTGACTTTGGTGCTCACATCATTGTTCACTCTGCGACCAAGTGGATTGGTGGTCACGGTACAACTATCGGAGGTGTCATTGTCGACAGCGGTAAGTTCCCTTGGGGTGATCATGGTGACAAGTTCCCCAATCTCAATGGTCCATCGGACGCTTACCATGGCTTGAACTGGTACGAGAACTTCAAAGAAGCCGCATATATTTATTATATTCGTCTTGAGCAGCTTCGCGATCTTGGCCCCGCCCTTAATCCTTTTGCTTCTTTCCTTCTGCTCCAGGGTCTCGAGACTATCTCTCTGCGTCTTGATAGACATCGCGAGAACGCCGAAAAACTTGTGGAGTGGTTTAAAAAGAACTCCAACGTTGACTCTGTTTCATACTTAGGGCTCGAGGAGCATCCATCTCACAAGAGAGCTCAAAAGTATCTTAAACGCGGTTTCGGTTCCATGGTCACTATCGAGGTGAAAGATGGCAAGAGTGCTGCTGTAGTTGATAAGCTGAAACTTGCTTCCAACCTGGCCAATGTTGGCGATGCCAAAACACTGGTTATCGCACCCTACTTTACAACCCACTCTCAGTTAAGCGAAGAGGAGAAGAAAAAGTCCGACGTTACAGCCGGCCTCATTCGTGTTTCTGTGGGTTTGGAGCACATTGATGATATTATTGCTGATTTCGAGCAGGCTTTCAAGGCCGCGTATTGATAAATCTTCCATAGCTTATCCATGCAGTGTACATTATATACGTCCTATATATGTCTTATATATGTCTCCAATGATTGATCGTGAAAAGCCTAGATTTATGACAGCGGCCTTGTTGCCATTCAATCGTCATTTGTTACTCTTTGTTCGATAGCTTTCCCCTAGCAGCATGTTGTCAAGAGCATCGATGTATGCAGACCTATCGCTAGCTGATCGCCAAGACCGCTCAAGTCTAGCGACATATGCGATCGAACTTATAAAAGTAACCCCTGTGTGGCGCGAACCTGACCGTTGGAACCCGCAGTTAATAGAGCCTCGTTTCAGTTGCTATCACTCAACGCCGATCTCAGTGTCGATCCCCCTGAATGCATGACTTTAGAAAGTTATATTCTCCTTAAATTGTGGTTAAATCTGAGAGATAATAGGCTAAAACAAAGCGGCTCAGAGCTGTGGGAATCCGATTTACTTTCTTCTTCAACAGAATTCATGAATTCACACTCCATCGAAATTAAATTTGATGCATGTTCCTGCATATTAGGTTTCTGAGTCATCAAAAAAGTCTTGATATGAGCCTTAACCTCCCCCGCATTCCAAGCAATTCATGATGCTTGGCACAACCATCGAGAGTCACGTATGGGAATTCAGGGACTCACTGCCACATCCTCAACTGTTTGTATTATGGTTTATTTATTCAAATGCGTTTGTTTCCATCGCTACTGCCTATGAGCTTTCCCTCAAGGCCAGACCCACTGAGAAAAGCGAACGCATACTTCGATATGTCGCGGCTTTACTTGTTCCGTTTGTATTGCTCGCTGTAATTTTTAATCTTGTTGTTGGATATAATATGTTTGTATAAACGTCCCTGGAGCAATCCTCCATGATCTGCACTGATCTTCAGGTTAGCTGTAGGTTGCCCACTGGGCACACCCAAGCCCAGCTGGTATATAACCAGCTGGCCCAGTTTTAGTTAGATATAACAATTTTCTATAATGGCTCCAAAGATAGTAAACAAGAAGGGAGTCGCCCCGCTTAAAGCTGCCAAGTCTAAGACTGGTAGCCAGTTCGAGAAATCTAAGGAATCAGGTTCTGTATCAGGTTCTGATAATAACTACTCTCCAACATCTTGTTGCATTGTCGTTTAATTGGAATGTGCTGCGAGGTCAACGATTTGAGTTTGTGGACAAGCCCTCTCAGCTCTGTATTATTGGGCTCATATTGTATACAAGTCTATCTGGAGTTTACTTCAGAGCAGCTGTTTCTCGAAATAGAAAAGTGCTGAGTTTGTTCTTCATCAACGCAGTGGCAGAGGTCGCCGCCAACGCATATTATAACGGTACCCTCTTCCTTGGTTTGTGGAGCTTGTCGCTTTGGGTATTAAGCTTGATAAGAGCCTCTGATGGCGACGCATGCAGCTCTTCTAGTGAAATGCGTTTGCATGAGCCAGAAAAATGTTGAAGTATTTTATATGTTCCAGATTGGCCCAGAGCAAGAGTGCCTTCGAGCACTGTTGCCTGAGTTGTGTGTAGAGAACTGGTCAAACCTAGTTTTAATTATAAACCTTGATTTCATTTGAGCTTTATCCTGCTTAAGACAGCCGATTATTGTAGTTTCTGGACCGATGCAACCTCGTAGGCGACGGTTTCCCTTTTTCCCACCCGGTCATCGTAATTGTAGCTCTTAATATAGACATTGCGCCAAAGTTATAGAGTCTTGACATCAAGGTCAGTGGCAGAAACAACCTCGTTGTTGTGGACGAATTAAAGTGACTAGATATTTGAGCATTGTTGCCTGAGTTCTTGCACCTGTATGCCTAGATGCGTTGAAGAGCCTTCATTATGACTTGTTGCCTAAATTATCTAGTTTTATATAGTCTACAACCTGATGTCGATGGGACGTAGCTTTCATGCCACACTACACCAGTCAGTGCGCACCGAAATCGGCTCGAGTTTTTGCGGTACTTCTTACGTTCTGTGGCTAGACTTGAGTCATGAGTACTGCTTAGATTGGGTGATGCGTACCGCTCTGCGCCCCATGCGGTCGAGCGCTGGCTGAACCAAAAAATAACATAGTACGTAGGCATAAACCAAGCATGCGTTGTTATACGTACCAATCACGAGTAGCTCTCAACAAATTTTCAGCCAAAAATATACATGGGAACATTAAATTGGTGTTTTTGCTTGCCTTGTAGCAGCCGTCCAAAATTTTCAGGATTGGCAATAAAGATTGTCAAAAAAATAAAATTTCGAATTGGTCCCTTGGCCCAGTTGGTTAAGGCGTCGTGCTAATAACTTCTCACTGAGATTGTTACGCGAAGATCAGCAGTTCGATCCTGCTAGGGACCATTCTTTTTGCCTCGAGATCACTCTCGTAACACTTTTTTTCAAGTGTACAACGCCGAAACTGGGCGTGTCTTTTTCTCATTCGTGGATTTTTACCCGCTATAACTACTTTAATGGACATTGAATTAGTATGAACTGATGTGGGCACTGATTTCCTTGGCAACGAGCTCTGGGTCTTCGTACTGCATAAAGTGACCCACCGTTTCGAGGATCACAACGTTATTGGGATGGGCCTTGCGGTCTATCTCGAATAGCTTGGCAGATGCGCATCCGTCTTTTCTGCCCCCCAAAAGCCTGACGTTATCCCACGCGAACTGCCACTTGCCCGCCGCAAAGAGCTTGGGGAGGTTGCGGTAGTAGGCGGTTGTGGAGTCCATGATTCCTGGGATATGCAAGGTGTCTGAGATCTTCGCGAACGATTCGGCGGGCATCTCGTAGCCAGGACTCCAGTAATCAACAAGGCCCTTGATGTACGGGTTTGGGGTGTTTTGCATAATTCTGGGCCGATAAATAAAGGGAAGATTCATCGTAAGCATATAACTCGAGAGCCAAAGTTGTTCGGGCGCCTTTGGAAGACTGCTTGCCAGGTTGAACATTGCCCAAGGAATCGAGAGGGTTGTTACCGACGTGAACGCTTTCGGGTACTCGTGGTGCGCTCTGTAAGCGGCACACGCTCCCCAATCGTGTCCTACAACGTGGACGGGGCTTCCCTGAGCGAACTCTGTGTACAGGATGTATTCCTCGGCGATTTTAGAGAGGTGATACTCGGAATCGGGGAGGTTCGTGGAGCTCTCTTCGTAGCCTTTCATTGTGGGGGCCAGAATTAGTGCCCCGGGGAATTGCTTGTCCAGCAATGACAGTACCGGCAGCCACCCATCGCTAACATCGGGGAATCCATGGAACAGGAGGATCAGAAGCTTTGGCTTCTTGGCGACGGTTGCTGCGGTGGCATTGCTCCAGACGGTGCGTTTCTGCGATGATTTCAGCGTCACTTGGAACTGATGTGCCATGGTGGGGGAGTTCGCAGGGGCAGCAGCTTGTGGGGCAGGTCAAGGGGGCAATTCGGGGGCAAGGTTACTCCGGTGCTGGGGCGGTTCGCGCCGGTTGGGGAGCGGCACCTAAACAAATAAATAAAGTAATGCTAGCAATACAGCAACAAAGACCAGTAAAAGCGCCAGCATGCGCACATTTCTCCACCAGAACCGAGACCGCGTGGCGGCGGCCTGTTTGCGGAAACTGTGGCTGCCGGTCGACAGCTCCTGCGTGCGGTCCACCAGAAGGTTGATCCTGTCGCCTCGTTCAAGTATCTTGTCGACATTCTGGATCATGGTCGTGCGTACTTGATCGATATCGGCCTGGGCATTGGTGATGGGGTCGTCCCAGGTGAACTCGGCCACAGCGCTCTCGACGGCGTCTTTGGGAGCGCTCTCGACAGCTTTCTTCTCGATGGACTGAATCAGAGAGAACGCTTTGCGGCGGGGGCGGTCCAACTCGCAGATCACTACAATCAAGTCCCCGTTCTCCATCTTTGAGCTGTGACCAGCAAGCTGTTCGTGAGTAAAGCTCATTTTGGGGTTCTTGGCCGTCACAGAGATAGCACGCGCAAAGTTGCGGGACGCTTTGTCGCCCCCGTGCTCGGCAATACTGTCTCCTCCTCTCAAAATACCAACGTACATTGTGTGTCTCCTTCGCGAATCAGTCAGCCGATATATCTCGGCGCTGACTGGAAGGCTGGGCAGGCAAAGTGCCGTCACTGTGTCCGCTTTGTACTAGTGTTTGATGCAAGTAAATACGCTCTAGATAACTATGTAAATGCCACTAACCCCGTGCGATTAGCCCTGCCCCTTCAGACTCGGTGCAGGGTCAGACAGGATCAGCAGGGCATGACAGCATGCCACCAGTGCATGCCATGCAATACCATAGCAAACATCTAGATTTAGCATATATCATGGGAAACCCCAGCTTCGATTCGTTCATTGGTTCCATACCCAGAAGCGACTAGCTGTAGCTCTTGTATACTCTTGCAAGATCCAAATCAGCAGTGTTCACAAAAGCGGGTTGAAAACTCATTTAGCAGGCAAAATAAATTTCATTGCGTGAGACTACTTAAATAAACCTTGATGTTGTCCTCCTCTACACCATATATGAGCTTTTACGTCGTATGGGTGACTATGGCTAGAGCGCGAGTTCAAGTGAGAGGCAAAAGAACATGCTACTAAACTTAGCAATGGTTTTCCATTCTATCAAGAATGTATGCTAATGTCTCGGCTAGTAGTGATTTTACAGAAGAACAGTGTCCTGCGCAGCACTTGGGATCTAGACTCATATAGCTTATCGATAAGGGCGGCAGTCACTACGAGCCCCCCCCATAATTTAAAGCATCTCGAGCTGCTGTTACGTGAGGAAAGAGAGATAAATATGCTAGTTTTTATATAGTTCTGGAGGAGGCACATAAGCTGGGCTTGGCTGTGTAGGAATGTTTGCCCCCGGTTGAACCATCGCCGCAGCCTGTTGTAACGGCCGTGGCACCGGCTCTGGCTGTCCGATAGTTGCTGAACGCATACGGCGCCCCCTTCCTCCGTACGCTGACTGTTGTGGTATAGATGGAGTCGGCAAGTTGTACTGCATTTGTGACTGAATCATCTGGGGAGGTACGTTGCACTGGTCAGGTACTGGCACAAAAGGTCCCGTAAATGGCCGCCCAGAGATAAAGGGGTGGCCCAAAGCCTGGCGGGGTGTCCACCGCTCAAATGGATTGAAATTTAATAGACCCTTAATAAAGTCCACCAGCGACTCCCGCTGCTCCATCTCATAGTCTATTTCTTGCTGGGTCATATTGTCTCTTAGGAGTGGGTAGCTGAGGATGATCTCCCGCAGGTCCGTGGAATTGAAGTACCGCTTCATGGGCTTTTCGTCTGTGCCAAACTCGGCGACTTGTTCCTCCAATGATCTTAGGCGGAACCATTTTTGGCCATACTGGTCTGTGTACTGTTTCATGAACTGATTGGTATTTTTGCCCATTTCGAGCATCCAATTCGGTGGTGCCCCTAGTGTCTCGACAATACGGTACCACTGGTTGTACTCGCCTGTTCCTGGGAAAATGGGCAATCCCAAGAACAGCTCAGCGACAATGCAGCCAAGCGACCACATGTCGATGGACGAGGTGTAAGGTAGACCAAGAATTACTTCGGGTGAGCGGTAAAATCGGGACTGGATGTATGTGTATACCGATTGCCGCTCATGACACGCTGAACCAAAGTCAATTACCTTGATGCCATCGGTCTCGGGAGGGGGACGCAATAGGATGTTTTCCGGTTTGAGGTCACAATGTATAAGCCGCGAGTCTTTGAGCACGCAAAGAGCATCTAGGATTTGTGCAGTGTAAAGCCGTACTCGTCGGATTCCTAGCCCTCTAAACTGGTTCTTGGCAATGACTTCGTATAAGTTAAGACTCAGCAGCTCAAAAACCAGACACAGGTGCTCCTTGTGCACAAACTTGTCTTTGAGCCTGAGAAGATTGTGCTGGTCACTATTTTCCACGTGCTGCTGTATGTGTTCCAATATTGACACCTCCATCATGCTCTGATTGAGGTATGCGGGCTTATTTTTGATGACCTTGACCGCCACTATTTCTTTTGAAATGAGGTTTTGACACTTGACTACCTGCCCAAAGGTGCCCTTGCCGAGTAACCCGAGGATAAGGTACCTGCGGGAGTCGTCGACCCCCAGGACGTCGTTGACCCATAAAATGTAATCCGATTCCTCATTGTCAAAACCATTATTGAATTTACCTGTGTGAGGGTTTGTGAGCGGTTTGCGGGCCACCGAGTAATTAAAGTTGGGGTCGCATATCCGGTACGTGGTGGCCAGGTCCGTTGTCACAGCACACAGGGGCGAAACGTAGCCTCCGTCGGCAGACACCCGCCTATAGCGCGATTTATTGGCAACACGAGGGGCGAGATCTGTGTTGTGCAATATTTGTCGTAACGCTGGCGGCCCCGCGACCGTTCCAGACCCCACAGGGGACCGAGGGCTCGGAGGGTACGCGCTGAGCGGCGTTCCTGGGATGCCAAGGTATCTGCTGGCGTCACTCCTCGTGGGGCGATGATGTGGCCGGGTCTCGTACAAAGGACTGTGCATTGGGGACCCTAACCAGCGCGTGTCGTCGGGGTTCATCCGCTGATGCTGACGCTTAAGGGTGGGCTGAGTCAAACGGTGACAAGGTCAGAGCAGGGTGGGGGGTGTGAAGGGGAGAGAATGTAATGTTTTGCACGAGGGCGTTCAGTTAGGATCACTATATCTTTAAGACGTAAATTGGGTTGGTTTTAGACCGTTGTCCCCCTAGTTCTTATACTTGGAACTTCATATCTCAATTTCGAGTAATTGTTCAAGGCGGGCACTGGAGCGTGGTACCAGTGAGGTCACCTAGCCATTGGACTTGTTTATTTAGGTTGTTGCTGTTTAGGTGTAGTTTATGATCTAATATCGACTAGACAATTATGCTTTGCTTTTAGTGATGAGACGCAGCTTCATGCAAGTGGATGTTGCCACACAAGCAAGCCAATATTTGTTGGGAGAGTCGCTCATCTCTTTACAAGCCCTGCGCAGGACGCAATTATAGCGGTTAGTATCCTCAATGCCGATGGCACTCTTATCGATGAGACACACGTGCGCCGATCATTTGTTTAAGCGAGAACCAAGGTTTGCCCCATTAAATACCATTCAAGAGTATTACAAACGGGCCGGAGATACCATATATACATTTCGTGGCTCAATGAGGCTTAGATTTCCGTGTTTTGTCGTGGTTTTGCGACGCATGCATGTAGGTTGTAGCATGCATATCCATGCATATCAACTAAACTATAGATCCTCACCAGTTTCCGTCGAGGTTTTGCTAACACTCTCCCTATGAAGGATCATCTTCCGAGGAAAACAGTAATTTTGGCTTTTAATTGTGACCGCCGGACAGATCGCTCGGGGTGCTGCGTGCCACTAAATCTCAAATGAGGTCAGCACAAGTATGGCTACATGGACTAGTCCTCCGCCCGAATGTTAGGCATTTTTGACAGCGATTCTGGGAATCCCTCGTTTGAACACATTTGAGCCTTATTGATGCACTCCAAGCATTGGGCGATGCATAGCCATTTTAAAGAGCCTTGCAAGGGACATTAATGGTCTAGCGACGCTTACACTGTACTATATACTAGGAAATATTAAGATGGGTTATTACTGGTGCACTGTACCCTACTGGCATCTTTCATGCACACACTACAAATCAGTACCCAATTTACCTTGGCTGACTACAACCTGCTCGACGCGTCATGAACTCTATTACCGGGCGGTTGCAAGCAATCGAGGATCTTGTTCGACAGGATGGTACGCAAGAGGAGGATTCCTTCGATTATGACGCGTTTATGCGCAATAGAAACAAACCTGAACAGCCAGAAGAGGCGGAATCGTCAAATGGGTTGGTGGTCCAGATCACCGAGAGACTGGGCGCAGAACTGGCATCAAATGAGCTCGACGCGTCGATCGACGCGCCCAAATCGACGCGTCAACGTAACGTTATTGACAGCGATAGCGAGAGCGATTCGGAGGGACCGGAGACGGCTCTGAGCGACGCTGCGAGCGACCAAGACGCGCATCAAGCACTCAGCGATGACGAGGGCGAGGTCGAGGGCGACGTCGACGCCACCTCTGCTGATATCCAGGAATTGTCAAACCTACAATTGGAAAAGCGTCAACCGCGCAAAAGCCGCGCCAACGCAGAGCAGCAGCTCGCACACATGAAACGCCAATTGGATCTTGAGGTGCAGACATATACGGTACTGAAACCAACCCTTGATGATTTTAAGACCGGGTTTTTGGATAACGCCGAACTCGATGCCCACGATGAGAGCGAACTCGAGCTCGTTTCCGATACAGAGACCTGTCCAACTTCGCCTCTGCCCTTCAAGTTTACAGTCAAAAAAGACCCGCGTGAGCTCTGTATGGAGGAGATTGCAAAGTTTCAAACCGAGCAGAACGAGAAACGCCAACAAGAAAACATGAAGGAATACGAAACCGACGAATATGAGAGCGATGGCGGGGGTTTGGACGACGAGGATGACACTACTAAAGAGATTGCCGGTGACACTACTGCACTAGTTGATTTACCGTCGGAGCCTGATTTTGCTCCTGCTCTCGATGAGCTCTCCGGCTCTGAGGCTGATGCGGACGCGGACGCGGACTCTGATACAGAAGAGAGTACAGAGGACGTTGTTGGTACACAAACTAGCGTCCACGGAGATTCCACTCAGCCAATCGAAGCTCACAGCGGTACTGAAGAGGATCAAAGTGACAAGGAGACACAGACTACTGGCGTTGTTGCCAACTATGCGGCCACCCAAGTCGCCGATGCAGTTGACGAAGATGAACTGCGCCGCCTGTTTCAAAAACAAAAGAAAGTCAAATACCTCGATGACAGCGACTCTGAAAGCGAAAAAGAAGAGCCCGACAGTGAGCCTCAAGAGAGCGCCGCCTATGGTATACCCACTCACGCCGAGCTTGCCAATCTCACCGAGTCTCAACAAAGAGCCGAGCTGCAGCGCCGCCATCAGATCAACTATGAGATGCGCCTCGAGGCATTGGAGGATCAGGCGCAGGAATCCGAAGACGGTGACAGTGATCTCGCGGCTGAAACTGATGAGGATGAAGATGATAATGCCCCCGTTGAAGGGCTGGTGGACGACGAGACCAAGCAGGACGTGCAACAAGAGGAGCTTATTAGCAAGTATAACGAGCTCGAGCGTCTCAAGGACGAGCAGCGACTCAAGAGCATCCGCAAGAACGTCATCAACGGTGACTGGAGAAGCAAGAAGCTCTATGAGGAGCACGGCATGCTGAGCGACTCTGACGAAGATGAACAGACGGTTGCGAGACGTATCAAACGATCAAAAGTATTCCATGATGGTACAGTGCTGGGCCGACTAGCGTCCAACCAGAAAACAAAGGCCTTTGCCGAGTCTTTGGTGGCAGATGTGTTCCGTCAAGATACTATACAGGACGAGACTGAGGGATCTATGCCTAGCATCCAAGAGACTCTAAACTTCCTAAACACCGAGGATGACGTTGATTTCCAACATCCTGAGACTGAGGACACACAGAATCCTTCAGGACTTGCCCCGAGACAAGTGGTTTCTAGCTTGCGCCAGTCAACTGAAGTTGGCGCTCGCTCGCTGAGCCGTGATTCGGTGGTCACGCGGCCACTCCCGTCAGTGCATAGCATTCCTGTGCTCGGTAGTAAGCACATCCCCCGCGCTCGCGCGCGGATCTCTGGTGTCGAGAGAAAGCAAGACAATGTCACCTTTACCCGTATGGGTCTGCATTACAAGAATGGATGGAAGTAAGAGCATCAGTTGGAGCTCTAGGAAGGATCTATTTATTATAGCATGAATGTAATATAAGCATTAGTTACAAGCTAAGGAAGGCACTGCTTTATAGCCATATGTGCTTTTTTGGCCATGAGGTGCCCTTCGCCACGAAATAGGCCAGCAATGTGGCGAATAGTCAAATCCGCTATCACAGCTAGGTATTTACTAACCTTTACTACATACCTCAACATGAGCATCTCTAAAGAAGAGATCTCCCGCTACGATAGACAGATCCGACTTTGGGGACTGGATGGCCAACAAAAACTGAGTTCAGCGCGTATTGCCGTCATTGGGATCCGCGGCGTGGCCATCGAACTACTCAAAAACCTGGTTCTTGCCGGAGTGGGGTCGATTTGTCTCATTGACGATGGCGCCATTGAGGATAGTGATCTGACCAGCAACTATTTCCTTCGAGCAGATGAGGTTGGCATGCTCCGAGGAGCGGTGACGATGCGTCGCGTGGGGGCCTTGAACCCTCGCGTGGCCCTGACCCACGACGGGCGGCCGCTTTGCGATATCCCCGACTCATTCTTTGAGGATTTCGACGTTGTTGTCGCCACAGAAACCCCATACGACCAACTGCTGCGCATAAACGACCACACACACGCCCGCAACATCGCGTTCTATGCCGCGGGCTTATTAGGGTGGGGGTCATATATATTTGTGGACTTGATCGAGCACAAGTACGTCGCAGAGAAGCAGCTCAGCAACCAGAAAACTCAGCTGGGATCTGTCTCTTTTTCTCGCACGATTCTTGAGGTCACTCCAAAGGAAGATAAGGAGCAGCTTGTTATCGAAGAGAAATACCCCAGCTTGCGGGATGCCGTTGCCAGGGCCACAAAAGAGCCGCGGTTCGCCGCGACGCTGCGCAAAAAACTCCAGAAAAAAGTCTCGCCTTACCTTCCCGCTCTGCTTGCCCACTGGGAGTCGGCATCTCTCAGCAGTGCCGATATTGAGGCTAAGGCGACGGCGCTTGGCCTCCCCCATGAGATATTCACAGAGGACTGGACGAGCAACTTTGTGGGCTCTGTAGGAGTCGAGCTAGCCGCCAATGCATCGGTAATTTCCGGGTTCCTGTCTCAGGATGTGATCAACTATATCACCAAGCGGGACCACCCCATCCAAAATCTAATGATCTATGACGCATATCAAGGTGTTGGCCCCATCTACCAGCTTTCCTGAGGATTGGGTGTGTGAGCGTACCGGGTTATCAGATACCACCGGGTTATCAAGGCATCCCCCACACCCCATAGCTCGGCACCTTGAACCCATAGGCACCTCACACCCATAGCTATAATTATTTTGTACCTAGTTAAACTACCTATGTACATGCTGTATCATGCGCCGTTGGCTGCGCCGTTGGCTCCTATGGATTCAAGCTTCTCGCGGTACCGCTGCTCTTGCTCCTCTGTGATGGTAAGTTTGGGCAAATACTGGAGCATGAGGTCATCTGCTGCACCCTTGAGCTGCAGGCGCTTATCGAGGTCCCCGCGGGCATATCCCAGCACCTGCAACGTGAGCTCCTGTAGCTCGACGCATTTATTGTGCATTTGCTTCTGGGTTTGGCAGCTGGTGAACCGGTCCCAATACGAGCCGCTTTGGAGACATGTGCTGAACGCTCTTTCGTACTCGACGCAATTGTCCATGGCCACCTGGTGCACGGACTTTGAGGATCTTGGGGCGGCGATCTCCCGCTTCTCGTGAGCCTTGCCGAGGGGAACAGGCCTGGGATCGGGGTCCACGGCGTCTTTGACGTATTTTTCCAGGTCGGAATCAAGCTGTGGCGCTTTGTTCCACCACATTATCTCAGTCTAAACGAATAGGGTTAAAAAGTTAGCTAAATCTAGTCATCACCAAGAAGGCCTACAATCATACAGTAAAGGTAAACAAAGAAGATCACCAAGTGGAAGGCCAGCTTGCAGAACGACTCCTTTTTGTGGCGGCCGAGCGTGCGGAAGATCTCCGTAGCGTCGAGCTCGACCTGCCCGTTGAGCACTGCCCGCACGTTGAACGCGAGCAGCGGAACGTTGAACAGAAAAGTGAGCCAGTGGCCTGTAATCAGCAAAAGCAGAGTGATGAACCCCTGGATGGCCATCTTGGGCAGCACAAACGGGTTGAGCCGGTTGCACAGATCCATGGGGTTGATATAGTCAACCTCGAGGTCGCTGTACATGATGGTGAAGAACACCTCAAGGAACAGGTTTACCGCGTTCAACAGAACAGCAATAATATACACCCTATGTTAGTTCAGTTCGGTGGATTCCAAGCCTAATCTTGCATTTATACCTACCAAGCAGTCAGTGACATTAGATAAGAGAGCCATGGCTGAAAATTCCTGATAGGGGGCAGCCTGCGGTAGGGGGCAGCCTGGGGTGGTTGACGGGCGCAGCGAGTTTGTTCCAGCAAATGCTCATTATTGCATGCTTGTACCCGCGCGCATGCTTATACCCGGCCCGGTACACAACCAAGAGCATCCTGCCTATTACCTGCTCATTGACATGATTAAATACTCTAATAAATATAAATATAGGTGAGCCCTGAGAACACTGAGCGCTGAGCTCTAGTGACGCCGTCTCAATCCCAGCGCAAATAAAAGATCATTCTTGGATAGCGACTTGACCTTTTCACTCGCTTCTTTGCTCAAGGCAGACTCAATCATCTCCCGCTTCTTGTCTTGCAGCTCCACGATACGGTCCTCCACAGTCCCAGAGCATATAAACCGATAAATCTTCACCTCTTTCTCTTGTCCAATCCGGTGAACACGATCCTTGGCCTGCTCCTCCACATACGGGTTCCAGAACGGCTCAACAACAAACACGCGATTAGCGTCAGTAAGGGTGAGACCGACATTACCGGCTCGCAAAGAGATGAGCAGGACCTTGGCGTTACTAGTGGAGAACTTGGTGAGGGCCTCGGTGCGCTCCAATGCATCCATCTCGCCAGTATACTTGAGGTATTTTATGCGCGCCGAGTCGAGCGGAACAGACAAAACATCCAGATACGAGGTGAAGAATGAAAAGATAATTACCTTGTCGTTGGGGCTCTCACTCCATACATCCGATAGCGACTCCATAACAGCATCACATTTCGTGCTCGGGATCCAGCCGTGTTGGAAACACTTGCTGCGATAAAATAAGCGCGCGATCTCGTTTATATCGATTTTCTGGTGTTTGGAGGACTTTTTGCGGAGCTCGTTCCCATTTAACGAGAATATATGCCGCTTTTGTTCGTCCACCGAACATGGGCCAGAGTACAACTTGGACTTGGACTTGAGAACGACCTTTTGGAGTTCCGCAGGTGCGTCACCGTTGGGAGCAGATGAGCTGGGAGCTGGGGCAGTAGGGGGTCCATTTGGATCTAGCTTCACTTTGCCAACATCATCTGATTTGGCTTTGGGCGCCATTGTGACATCCGCCTGAAGAGGCGGGTCAGCTTGAGGACTAGCGGTGATGTCTTTGCTGTCGTCAGAATCGCTCCAGTCAAATATATTGTCTTGATCATAGTGTTCCAAAAGACGCTGCAACGCAACTATTTTCTCTTCCTTGAACTTGCGCCACGCCGCATTGACATTTTTGCGCCTATCATTGTAAAGCTTGAGAATATACAAAGTTGAAGCACCTTCATTTTCATACACACACTTGAGAAGAGGTAACAAGACGTTATTCCTCACCAGTTCATGACAGCTAGGGCATTCACCACTACCTTCGATATAACCAGGATGATCCTTCGGGAGGGCCTTGAAACAAGCCTCACAGGTTGTATGGCCACAAGGAACCAGGACCCGAACAGCATCGTACGCAATTATGTCCTGACACCCAATGCAACGCCGTTCAAGTTTGGCATCAAAAGTATCTTGTTCTCCCTCAGCAAAAGCATTGGCCCCTGTTGCATGCATAGCCATCTCCACAGCAGGGCCCTCCAGTTCCCTTGCTAGATCCACTTGCTTCTCGGTTTGCTTGGGCAATACAGGAAAATACGTAGACCCTGTTATCTGCGCCAGCTTAGGGTGGCACGCCCTTTGTCTCAAGCGTAAAAGAAGGGTGAGGAAGTTCGAGATGAGCTCACCACCATCTTGATCTTCCATGAAGGACTTGGCTTTGTCCTTAACACCCGCCTCAAAAGCCGAGTACGCAGTCATCTCGGCGTCTTCCATCGAGACTTGAATCTCGAAGGTAGTCTTCTGAGGCAGGTTCCGGAGGATCTTCACACCATTGATGGTGGTGTCTTTAGTGCGTCGCAACAGTAGCGAAGCAATGAGCACGTGCAACTTATCCCACTTCTCTGAAGCAGTCATTTCAAGGTCATTCACCATGTTCTTGCTGGGTAGTAGCTGCTTGAACATCGGCAGGCTCTCGCTGTAAGGCTTGATCCGCAAGAATCGAATAAGCGGCCACAGCTCTTCCAAGTTATTTTGCATCGGCGTGCCACTCAAACAAAGTCGGTACGTGCTATTCAAAGCGGCCGCCGCGAGAGACCGCTGGGCTCTGGCGTTCTTGATATTATGCGCCTCGTCCAAGACAACGCGATACCACTTGATTTTAAATAGCACAGCGGGATTGCGCTGATCCTTTTTATCGGTTGAGTTCCTGAACTCGCCAGCCAATGTTTCATAGGTAGTAAGAACGACTCTGGTATTGCGCTGGATATCATAGGCCGAGGTAAGCATTTTCTTGGTGTAGTTATTGTTGTGGACATAGACATGATGACGAAACTCTGGAAAAACGCGTCTAGAAAGCTCTTTTTTCCATGTATCGAGCAAACTCAGGGGACAAACAATGAGGGTCATCTTCTCAGCGCGAGGGAGATCATCAGGTGGAGGGTTGGCGTATATTAAAGCAATTGTCTGAACAGTTTTACCAAGACCCATATCGTCTGCAAGAATACCACCTTGGTTCTCTGATTTCTCCTGGTGCAAGAGCCATGCCAATCCGTATCGCTGGTGCTCCATGCTCGTGATGTCGAGCTCTTTGGGCATATCCACGGGATCGATATTGGTGTGAGCGTGATCAATCATGCTCTCAAGTTTAGCGTTATCAGTTCCAAAGTCGTTGGTGTCCATTGCTGGCATCGGAATTTCGTCTTCCGCTTTAGGCCGCCGTGGTAGACCGCGTCGGTTGGGCCAG
This sequence comes from Wickerhamiella alocasiicola, assembly GCA_022577715.1. Lineage (NCBI taxonomy): Eukaryota > Fungi > Ascomycota > Dipodascomycetes > Dipodascales > Trichomonascaceae > Wickerhamiella > Wickerhamiella alocasiicola. The sequence continues at coordinate 40,171 of JAKIRU010000058.1, forward strand.
CGGATACCCCAGCCGTTATAGTACGAAGAACCTCCATATTCATCAGCACTATCGTAGTCATATTCCTCTCCCTCCTCGAATCCATAAGGATTGCTTTCAAAATCGTAATCGTCGAATATCGAGGGGGGGCGTCCTGGGTATGGCCCGTAACCTGTGGTACCAGGGTAACCACCAACCCCAGGCCCAGCGCCGGCGGTCGATGCACCCGGCATTTGACCATGATTCTGAGCGCCCGGAACAGCGCCCGGAACCGAGCCCGGAACAGCGCCCGGAACTGCACCAGGAACTGCACCTGGGGGAGCAGCAGACGGAGGTGGTACGGGCGATGGGCGATGAAGGCTATGAGCTGGTGCATACTGATTAAATCGCGACAACCGGAGATTATCACGCTCAATCTGAGCATTTCTTCGGTTCGTTGCATCTCTGGTAGCACGCATCTGCATCAGTTTGGCCGCGTGGTCCTTGGCCTTGAGATTGATTTGTTCAATGGCCTGGCTAAAGTACTGTAATTGCGCGCTCTGCAATGCTTGGAGATCCGGTGGGATCACCTGCCTCTCTAAGAGCGAGATCTGATCATTCACCTCAGTTTGAAGCCCCAGGATCGTGGCTCGCGTCTCGTCATAGTGATGTTGGCGAAACAAGTGCTCCGGGTCGGATGTGGGCACATTACGGCGATCTATACGGTTCTGTTCTAGACGTTCGTGTAGATTTTTCTGAATATCAATGAGTTGCATGAAATATGCCGAAACGGCCGGTCGCACCGCGTCATCAAACTGGCTCAACATCTCTCTAAACCGCTCCTTTTTGCGCTCGAGTTTGCGTTTCTTCTTGAACGTGGCCTCTTCAAGATTGGGGGACGCGGAAGTAAACGGTTCGGTCCTCTTGGCGCCGGAGAGTGGGCTGGCGCGTGGACTAGAGAGCGGAACCTGGGCTGGCGGGGGCCCATTGGAGCTGCTGCTAGCCATCCCGGCCTTGCGCTGCAGCTTTTTGGCCCGGATACGCGCCGCGCGAGCTTCAAGGCTCTGGTCTTGCTCTGTGGCACTCATTGTTGGCCAATTTTACCTGATTTCGATAAGGACCTTGAGCTTTTCGCGTGCTTACGCCTACTCTAGACTTAAATGTTGTGGCTCCAGTGAATGTGGCTGAAAACCCTATTTGCCACAAAGTTCAAGGCACCAGCTCCAGAGGGTACTGATACAATAGTGAAATAGATGGATAGAAATACTATACTGTAGGATCAGGGTAGACAGAAAGCAGCTCAATTCTGATGGATGAGTTCTGATAAATCTGCGGCGCTCGCATTATATCGCTTTTTGAGGCATTAGACGTTTCTTAAATTAGTGCATCTAATCGCGTCTAGTGAGAGGCCACTCGGGAGCGCGATTCCGAGCAATGCCGCCTTTGCTTTACCCATAGACGCACACACTCGGCTCTCATAGACAAGCAAAGTGAAGCGACTTTGCTGCACGCAGACGCATCATGCCAGGCCAAACCTTAAACATCTTCGCTTAGGGGAAACGAATGCATAATATCACTTGATCAAATTCATTATATTCATAGTTATACAGCAATACTTACAGCGGTAAAGTGATCGACATGTCGGTCTGAGAGTTCGGAATCTAAGGTAAAATCGCCGACAGAATCTTGAACTAGCTAGGACCATGCATTAGTGAAAAATTCATTGCGTCATCACCAAAAGTCAATCTCTTTGATAAAATCCTGTTCAGCTACAGCTAGCGATATAGCACAGATGCAACTGCGTACCGACTTTGCACAGCTTGTAAGGGTCTAACGCCAAGAGTCTGTAGAGTGTATAAAATATAGACTATACTGTTATAAGCATGTCCTTGATATGTGACTGTAGCCGATAGCTCGTATGCCCTACATGGGCCCTACATGGGTTCGACGGCTTGAGGGGTATGCCACATAGCAATAGGCGCTACCAGGAGATGGTGCCGTGGAGATCCTGCTAATCTTGGCGGGGATTTAAATATACTGAGCTGCAGTGATAGCCATTGGCTAAGAGTTGATCGACTCTGGCACGGCTTGGCGTAGATCCAGCCAGGCACACGTGCGAGCACCCGTACCCGTGTGAAATTTGAGGTAATTAGCTAGGAATAAGATAGAAATTAGGAGAATTATAAAAGTTCAATCACTTGATCCCAAAGCGTATTATTCCAGTTATCGCATCGATGTCTATGGTTTCCGGGGCGATCTCTACAGAACGCAGGTTTGAGGCTCTAATCCTGAGGCCCCTTCGTCTATGCGCGCAATCGATTACATGCAAGGAGGCACCCTCAGGAATATCAGATGCCGTACCAAGAGCGACGATCGGTTAGCCGTGCGGCACCGTTACGCTGATCATCTTCGGTTAATCCGGGTGATCGCCCAGCCAAACGGCTCGGATTTAATGCTGGATATCTAAAAACAGAATTACACAAAATTCGGTGACGTTTCGCGACCAATCGCAAACACATGTATAAAGTTTCCCTTAGCGTCGCAGAAACTCAAGATGCAGAACGCAAATCCTCGACGGTTGTAACACACCTGCAGGCAATGGCGTCTACGGGAGGACTGGTTGTCTTGGGAGCTATCTAAATATATTAATTAATCCTCGTCCTTGCGAATTGCCTTGATTTTCTTGTGCCGGTCTCCACTGGTCTTGACCTTCTCGGCGAGGATATCGGAGAACGCTTCACCCTTGAGCCGTTTCTGCTTTTCTCTTTTTGATTTTGCCTTGGACTTTGTTTTTGATACAGTTTTGGGCTTTAGCGAGTCCTCTGATCTCGTTTGTTTGATGGCGAGCTCTTGGAGGACCCGTGTCTTGCCGTCGATCTCGGGGGATTTGGGCACGGCGACCTCGATCTCGGCCTCTGTCTCGCCTCTTCTAGCGGCTCTGCTATTTTTACTGTGTTTTTTCGCCATTTATATAGGTTTTATGTCCTGCCAAAGTCGAAAGTTTAGCCAGAAATACCCCCCTTAGTAATCCAAAAATGAAATTTCCACTTGCTCTGGTAGCGCTGGGTTTGGCTGTGATTATCGGGAAATACGAGTTTAGGTACGGAATCACTGTAGCGCTTGTACTATTCGGGGGTTATATGCTAAGTGATACTGTCAGAGAAGGATTCGATTACGCAGGACAAAGCTTAAAGTATATGTTTGGCAGAGTACGGGGCCTAGGCCTCTCACAATTCAGTGAGGACGAGCTCACAGAAACAGAGAAAAAGAATTCCATCCAAAAGTTCCGCGGGACCTACGTGGGCGGCCTGTGGAACGAAGGAAACACATGCTTCATTAATAGTGTCGTGCAGTCGCTCGCCTCGTGCGACTCGATGGTCGAGTTCACCTCAAAGGGAGTAGCGCAGTCGACGCAGGCGCCGTTCAGCAGCGACCTTCATCACATTATTCATGATGTCAACCGCATCAAAAAGGATCACCACAATTATAGCACCGCGCGGCTGCTGGCGTCCGTGGGGGGGCAAAAGCGCTGGAACTCGCTTAACCAGGAGGACGCACAAGAGTTTTTCCAAGGGTTGCTGCTGGCATTGGAGAAGGATTATAAGGCGCTCGCAGCGCCAGCGGCAGGCTCTGAGACCAGCGCCGAACCAGCTTCTGGGGCCACGCCCGCGGCCGGCACCCTCAAGCGCCTCACTCCCTTTGATGGCGAGCATGCGGTCAGAGTCGGGTGCCTAAAATGCAGTGATATGGAAGGCATCCGCTTGGGCATCCTCTCCTCAGTCGACCTCGGCCTCGACAGCGTCCACACTTCTTTCACCTTACAAGGGCTCCTCAAGGATTACTGCCACATGGAGACCATTCCAGGAGTCGAGTGCTACCGCTGCACCCTCAACGACTGGAAAGCAAAGCTCGAAAACCAGATCGAAAAGATGCCCAAAATGGCCGCGCTGTTTAAAGAGCGCATTAGCGAGATCGACTCGGTACTCAAAGATAAGGCTATTAATGAGAAGCGATATGCGGCACTGAAAACTGACCAGCAAAAGTCGCTTGGAGATAAAACTAAACAAACTATGTTCGCCCGACCAATGGCGGACGTGCTAATGATTCACATCAACCGCACAGTTTTTGACATGTACAGCGGGTTCACCCGCAAGAACTACGCGCCAGTAGAATTCCCTGTGAGATTGAATATGTCACAATTTATTGTTGATCCCCAGCTCGATATCAACCAGGACCCTGCTCATGAAATGCGCGGCACTGAGGAACCCGAGTGGTATGCACTCAAGGCAGCCGTAGTGCATTATGGATCGGCGAATTTCGGGCATTACATATGCTTTAGGAAATTCAATGATTTCTGGTGGAGAATAAGCGACGACACCGTTGATCTCACTACGGAGGCCCAGGTCCTCGCGTCGCAGGGCGTTTTCATGCTGTTTTACGAGCGCGAGGCCGTTATCACTAAACGCGAGCCAGATCTCCCGCCAATGTCTGGAGTATCAACCCCTGCCCCCGCCTCACCGACTGATGAGACAACCGATGCATCCGCGGACGATCTGAAGATCACCTCTCTTGGCGAAGATCAAGGACGATCGGATTCTCCTGGTGTTGGCCAATCTCATATCTAGCTAATTTTATGTGCTTGTGCTTTTATCTCAACTTTTCTATTTTGAACAACGGTCCAAAACCCCGCCCCTGCATTTGAGGCTTCATCATAACCTTAATTGTTAGAGTTGTGCGCTATGACGTTCCAAATAAGGTTACCCCCAAGCCTCAGATAAACGTCTATGACGTCAGTGACGTCAGTGATGTACAGCCTGCACGTCTGGGTTTATTGCTTTTTTTACCGATTGTCAATTAAACCTTCAGTGGGGTTGGCTCCTGCATATTCGGTTATAGCCGTATATAAACCATGTATGATATCACTTGTCTGCATCATGGTGCTATCAAGGTCACAACTATTCGTGGTGATGACCGCATCCTTTGTATATTTGTACCAAGGTTATATCCATGCCATCTTCAACGGTCTGATCACAATGGAGTCGTTCCTGGACCAATTCCCTCAGACAAACACACTAGTAGGAACGGCCGCAGAGAAGCAATCAGCATCACTGTTGCAAGGCACAATGGTTGCAATTTTAGATATAGGCTCGGCGTCGGGTTCGCTCCTGTGTTCATGGCTGGGCGACAAGCTGGGCCGGCGCAAGCTCGTGCACATCACCGTCGTGGTGGCCGTCGTAGGAGTCACATTGCAGATCGCTTCTTTTTCCTACGCCCAAATGATTGTGGGTCGTATCTTTGCCGGCCTCGGCATGGGAAGTTTCTCGGCAACAGTTCCAATGTGGCTCTCCGAGTGCTTGGATCGGAGAAACAGAGGAAAGATTTCCATCTTCACGGGCGTATTTGTAACTTTCGGCTTCGTTACTGCCGCATGGATCGACTTTGGCTTCTACTATCTCGACACCAAGTCAGTATCATGGCGTGTTCCCTTGGCCCTTCAGTACGTGCCGCTCATCGGTATCACCTGCTCTTGTTTCGGTACATCCGAATCCCCCAGGTGGTTGATCAAACAAAACAGTATTTGTGAAGCTATTACTGCCTTGAGTGAGCTCAAAGGTTGCTCTGAAGATGAGGATTCCATCCATGAGGAAATCGCCGCCATCCAGTACAATGCTAGCAAAGAGGAGGATACCAATGCACCTTCGCCCAAGACTCCGTACCGCGCGTTCCTTGCTATCTGGCTGTGTGTGCTAGTTACTATGTCTGGAATCAACGTGATCAGTTTCTTCTCCACGGAAATGTTCCAAACCCAGCTTCAGTTCACCCCCGAGCGAGCCCGTATTTTGAGTGCAGGTCTTCAAATGGTTCAGCTCGTGTTTGCTTTGCTGGCTTGTTTCCTTGTAGAGTACCTGGGAAGACGCAAGACTATGTTGATCAGTGCCAGTGTTCTTACTGTGGCCATGGGGTGCCTAGGCGGAGTCGGTATGGTTGAAACAAAAGCTGCAAAGGCCCTGAGTGTTTTCTTCCAATTTGTGGCGATGGCAGGCTACCCCATTGGCTTCCACTCAACCCCCTACATGTATTGTGCCGAGATTTCCCCGCTCTTGAGTCGCCATATGATCACTTCCACCTCAAGCGCCGCGCACTGGTTGTTCAACTTTTTAGTAGGGGAGATCACTCCCATCGCGTTTACGAACATTGGCTCCAAATACTACTTTGTTTACATGGCCTGCAATGTGTGCAGTGTCCTGAGCCTGTTCTTCTTGTACCCTGAGACCAAGGGGTTCCAGCTCGAAGCCATTGACAATGTGTTTATGTCCTCGGAGAATCCCTACAGAATTGTTTGCGCATCACACCACATGCCCCGGTATCTCGACAACCCGACCCCTGTAACCAACTACAAGTTGGATGGGAAACGTGAGAGTTACTACTCCGAGTACTCCTCGGAGGGCACGGTCAGGACAGGCTCTGGGGACGATTCGAATTCCGCGGGAACGTTTGTTGAGGCCCGATAGAATCGCCTCACTAAAAAAGGTTAGCGTCATTCATAGTTAATGTTTGATAGACACTTTTGCTAATAACATAAAACAAATATCTTGTAGACATACTTTGCTAAAACAATAAAATAACAGATTAACTCTATACACGGGATGCAGGATTTGAGCCAGATTTCAGGACTCGAGCACTAGCTCAAATCAGTTTGGAGAGTGGGGTTATTGCGGATCACCTCAGGGTTGTGCTCGGCAAAGAAAGCAACGATGGCGCGAACAGCGACAAGGGCCTCTTGCTCGTCGAGAGGAGAGGGAGAGTCAACCTCGTAAACACCCTTGAGCGCGTTGGACTTTTTGGTGGCAACATATGTCTCAATGACCGAGTTGAGGATGCGCACAAGCTCATCACCGTGCTGAGAGATCAGGGGGTTCTTATTCTCAACAAGGCTCCAAATGAACTTGAAAATAGGAGTATACTCCTCGTATCCAGCCGAAGCCAGGGGCAACCGGGAGAACAAAACTGGAAGGATCTGATCAAGGGGAATCAAGTCAGGATAGCGCTGGGAGATTCTTGCAACGCAACCGCATGCATTGGCAAGAGAGAGGTTGTCGTTGTGTAGCTCTTCTTCATCCGCCTCAACGCGCTTTTTCTCTGCCTTGTCCACCTTCTTCAGGAGGTTCTGGAGCTTGCTGAGAATTGTAGGGTAGCTGGCCTTGAGAAGCTCATCACTGCTACTGAAGTCGTACATCAAACCAGCACCCCAAGCAGAAACAGAGCGAACACCAAGCTTCTTGTCACTGAGACCGTGAACAAAGACCTCCATTAAGGTGTTCTCGTGCTCAGGGAGGTTACCTTGCATGTTGCGCATAACCTCCGCAAGAGCACTGACACCGGTCTGACGCTCACTGGGGTTCTTTGACTGGACGTAAGGGAGCAACGCCGCCGCTACAACAGAGAACAGTGGGAACCCGGCACCAAAGCAGGCGACAATCTGGGAAAGACAGTCGACTGAGTTGTCGATTAAGGCGACGGCACCCTCTGAAATCTCACCTTCGTCGTTGACGGGCTCGTCCTCAGGGTCATAACCGGTGAGTTGACAAGGATGCTGCTTCTGAAGGATAAGAATAATAGTGGACATGAGGGTCTCAAGCGACTCCTGGCCACCAAGAACAATGGGGCCAGACTCACGAATAGCGGTGGTGATGCAGTCGAACAAAGCGCTCAGAACAGGCGCCTCGTCATCCTCGCTCAGCATGCTGGTACTGAGATCAATGACTTTCTCGGCGATCGTCTGGTTGACCTGGGAGAGCTCGACCTTGGAGGGGAACCCAGGGGACCATTGACCGGGAGTGATCTCGAGAGAAATGTACGCAGAGAAAAGCTTCCAGATAGTAACGGCGACCTCGCGACGAATCTCGTTGTAAAAGTGACCAGAGAGATCCATCATAACCTCAAAGGTCTGCTCAAGGTATTTGTTGAAGTGAGAGGGGGGGATGTTGGTGAGAATCTCACGGATAAGGTCACAGGCGTACTCCTTCTCAACAGCGACATCACTGTTGACCTTGAGAGCACCATCAGAAAGGAAGTCTTCGTCATCGATACCGACAGTCTCCTCCTCAAGAGCGGGGAACTCGTGGCGGTCGCAAATGGCAAAGACAGTCTCCATGGTTTTTTCCATGTAAGGGACAAACTCTTCCTTAAATACTTTGGCGGAAACAGAGATCATAATAAGCGCGTCCTCTCTAAGCTCAGTTATGCCAGACTCCAAGTAATTGAACGCAGCGGTCATAGAAGCAGTGAGGTAAGGTCTGAAGGGTTCGGCACCGACCGCTGAACAAAGAGTGGAGAGAGTTTCCAGTGACATACCAGCCAGTTTGATCTCACCAGTGCTAGGCTTGTCACTAGTGGGCACACCGATGAACTTCTCAATGACCTGAACGGTTTGCTGGAAGTAGGGCATGAAGTTTTTACCGGCGGAGAGAGCAGCACCACCGATACATTCGACAACAATACCCTTGAGCTCGAGATCATCAATGTTACCAACAAGGGACATAAGCTTGACGACGACGGCATCCAGGTACTTCTCAGTGATGGTATCACGGTCCAAGATCTCCAAAATACGAACCAAAGCATGGCAAGAGATGCGAGCGGTCTTGATAGAATCGGCATTGTCGAGAATTTGGAAGACAAGCGGAAGCAAAACGGCGTGTTCAGCACCAACAGTAAGAGGGAGCTCAGCGGCCAGTACTACAAGGGTACGGAACGCAGCGATCTTGACAAGATTGACATCAGCTGTAAGACAACGGACAACAAGGGGGAGGACAACGTCCATGTGCTGGTCGGCGTAGTCAGGGGCACCTTCAAGAGTTGCAGCAAAAGCCATGAAACCAGCAAATGCCTGGTGAGGGTTACCGCTGTTGACGAGCTGAGGAAGGCTGTCGATGATGGGGGCGATGACTTGTTTTGGCGGCAGCGACTCGGACAAATTGGCCAGCAGACGAAGCGCGATGCGGGCCGGCGTGTCGGTATCGTCGTCGTCATCCTCGTCGTCATCATCCGCCGGCTGGGCCAGGATCTCAATGCAGACCTTGACGATACTAACTCCGAGCTTGAGCTGCTGGATACGCTTTGCTCTGTAGCGAGAAACGTTGGAAACAAAGTTAAGAGCAGCATTGCGCATATCGTCGTCCAGATTAACATCAACAGCGTACTGAGTGAGCATGTGCTGAATGATATCGCCATAGTATGCATTGAGAGGGCAGGCCTCGGGGAAGTTAAGGTCGTTGAGGACAACAAAGATATCACTAGCGCCCTTTTCATCGTCGGACTGGATGCACTGAGCCAAGACCTCAATAAAAGAAGGAATCAGCTTCTCGAACTCCTTCTGACTGGGATCATCGAGGCTGATATACAAAGAGCCAAGGGCCAGGACAGAGGAGACACGGACTTGCAGCGACTCAGGGTCCTTGAGGCCATTGGAAAGAAGACCCATGACATCCTTAGCACTGTTGATAAAAGTATCGCTGATGGTGGCCTCCAGAATGGCATAAACAAGATACGTACCAACCTCACGGTTGCGGGCCTCAGAGGACTGGCAGAGCTCTGCGATGGCCGGCAGCAGCTCAGGGTACTTGTTGTCGTCAACATCACGAGATGCAACAACGGCAATCACGCGCGCGATGGTGTGGCGCACGATATCGGTGCTCTCGCTGGTGAGCGCGCGCAGCAGCTGCTGCTTGACCTCGGTCTTTTGGCCCTCAGACAGCTGCGCCTTGAGCTCCTCGCCGTCCTCGACACCTCCCCAGTACCAGAGAATGATTTTCTTGAGCTCCACGCCGGCCAATTGGCGGATCGAAGCGTTGGGGTGTTTTTGCAGGATCTCCATGAGACCAACGACCGCCTCTGGTTTTGTGTAAAAATCGGCATGCAATTTCGAAGTGGCAGCCTTGATGGACTCGGAATCGCCCTGGATCGCTCCTTGAAGCGTCGCTTCCAGCTGGGCGTTGAACTGATCCATTATAGGTTTGAAAAGGTTGGTTGAAAAATTTCACTGGGTCAGAGCCTTGAGCGCCATTATGTAATTTTTTTTCCTTGTAGCTGGGCATGAGACTATCAAGATGGGCTATCGCACAGCTCAAAAGAGGGTCAAATATTTCCCAGAAATCCGCGCCAATCCTAGATAAATACTTCAATGATGACAACATATTCGCTAAAGACTTGTTAGCATCTCCATATGTATCGCCAAAATCAACTATCTCAACGTCCGCAAGCAAAGTCAGGGGACTCCCGGCTATTTTTGTTAATGAAATTTTCTCTAATGGCGTGGTGCAGGCTTGTCCAGTCAGAAAAGAGTCGGCTTGGCTCAAGGTACTCTATTTGCCCCCATGGCACCCACTGGCAGCAGGAAGAAGTACGCGACCAGCGGTCACAGTCGGCTATAGATCTAATACAGCGTACAATGGCGAGAAAATTGATGCAAAAAAGCTCAAGTTCACCTTCGCATCGGCCGTCCTGAGAGGCAATGCCAAGCGCCTCTACAAGCGCCTGTTCATGGACGCATGGAACGCGAGTCCCGAGCCTCGCGATGGGTTCTACATGGTTATCGCCAAGCGATATCCTTTGCCTAATGAGCTCCCCATTGTCAGAAAGCAGTTCGATGCGTTTGTTGCCCGGGTCTCGGCTATGGGCCCCAGGGACTTTGAGTGGGTGAGCCGGCCTCCGCACACTCGCACGGTGCCGAAAAAGGTTTTGCGTGAGAACCATCTAGCTGATCCTGAGGCGTATAGTCCCGAAGCGTGGGGCTGGGGTCGCTTAGAGAGTGGTCGCTCAGAGGGTGATCGCTAAACGGAAGCGCCAATGCCACTAGCTCAAGTCTTGAGTCAAATAATTATTTATATAAATGCATGTTTGTTGTATGATGATGTTTTTAATCCCCCCTGTGCACTACTCGTGAGCATCAAGGCCAAAATGTATCAAAACTTCGTCCATGACGGCATCTCGGTCTCGAACGACTCATTGCCAACCAGGTAATGGTAGCAGTGGAGCCACAACTCCTCTAGTTGCTCATTATATAGGGCCGCACCACACTCGAGGCAGCGCTCGCCGGTCGACTTGGCGTGTTTCCGGGTCTCCATTTGCTGCAGCTGGTACTCAAAGTTCTCCCGCGAGGGCTCCTCATAGAGAGCCCGGTACGCACCGTCATTATACAGCGTGTCGTTTACGATCGGGTGTCCGGCCAACGCTAAATGGCGGCGGATTTGGTGTGTTCTGCCAGTGACAGGCCGGCACTTGAGCAAGGTTTGGTCGAGGCTGGGGGAATAGTAGCACGGCTCCACGACCGTTTCTGCATCCTTCATGTTGCTATACTGCTCCAAGAACGCTTGGTAGCCCCGGTTCGAGTTGTAGTGCAGTATAGGCAGGTCCAGGGTGCGTCGCCCAGTGACCTGGCCCCGTACCCTCGCCAGGTAGACTTTGTCGCGGTCAGGGCGAGTAGTAAAGTGCGTGGCGACGTGCGGTTTCTTGGCGAATATTAGAATGCCCGAGGTCAGCCGATCCAGTCGATAACAGGGATGCAAGACGCCATATTTGGGCCGCAGGGCCTCTGTGACGGTGTTCCTAAAGTAATTGACCGTAGGGTGAACGGTGGCGCCAGACGATTTGTTAAGGACCAGCAGATCGGCCGTCTCCTCGAGAACCGTGAAAAGGGGATCAGGGGCCGGTGGTTCATGCATGTGCACCGTGTACTCGACCGTATCGTGCTGCTTGACGATGGTTTGGGGGTCGCCCACGCATTGTGCTCCGGGGCCCAGTTCCTTGGACACCTGTTCGAGCGTTTTCCCGAACCATCTGCCTTTGGCGGTGGTGCACGTGTGTCTATAGTATGCCATGCGAGGCGAGCGTGCGGGCGAGGCGAGCGTTCGGGCGAGGCGCAGGGTAGTACCGAGAAATACAAATTTCTGAGAGGCGCCGCGGCCCTACGCCGCAGCCGCTCACGGTCATATCAATTTATGCTTTTATATGCGTCTATTACTGCCGGCCGGTTGAAAGCCGGTGAAAAATTTTTAATGCGAGTTGATCACAATGAAATGAGCAGAGGCAGGAATCTACTGCTTGAGCTCACGAACCTTCTCCCACGGATAGGATTGGTTGGTGAAGTGTCCGTAGGTAGCGGTCTGTAAATAAATAGGGCGGGCGAGGTCGAGGTCCTTGACAATGACACCGGGGCGCAAGTCAAAGTTCTTCTTGACAATGGCAACGAGCTCCTTCTCTGAGAGCTTGGAAGTGCCGTAGGTCTCGACAAACACGGAAAGGGGCTCGGCGACACCGATGGCGTACGAGAACTGCACAAGGGCGCGACGAGCGAGGCCCGCAGCGACAAGGGACTTGGCGACCCAGCGCGCGGCGTAGGCAGCGGAACGGTCGACCTTGGAGAAGTCTTTACCACTGAAGGCACCGCCGCCGTGGGCGCCCCAGCCGCCATAAGTGTCGACAATGATCTTACGACCAGTCAGACCAGCGTCACCCTGGGGGCCACCAATCACGAACCGGCCAGAGGGCTGGATGTGGAAGATGGTCTTGTCGTCAAGGTACTTGGCGGGGATGACCTTCTTGATGATCTTCTCCTTGATCTCGCTGCGCAAGTCCTCAGTAGAGATCTCGTCCGCGTGCTGAGCAGACACAACAACAGTGTCGACGCGCAGAGGGATACAGGCGCCGTTGTCGTATTTGTACTCGACAGTGACCTGAGTCTTGGTATCGGGGCGCAACCAGGGCAAAGAGCCGTCGCGGCGGGCATCGCTCATGGCTTTATTGAGCTTGTGGCTAAGAATAACCGTCAGGGGCATCAATTCCTCGGTCTCGTCGGTGGCGTAGCCAAACATGATACCTTGGTCGCCGGCTCCGAGCTCCTCAAGGGCCTTCTCGTAGTGCAATCCTTGGGCAATGTCGGGAGACTGCTGCTCAACCGCCACGAGAACGTTACAGGTCTGGTAGTCAAAGCCCTTGTCACTGTGGTCGTAACCGATCTTCTTGATGGTGTCACGGACGATCTTCTGGTAATCGAGCTTGGCATTGGTGGTGATTTCACCAAAAGTCATGATCATTCCCGTCTTGGCCGCCGTCTCGCACGCGACCTTGGACAGCGGGTCCTCTGCAAGGCAGGCGTCAAGAATGGCATCACTGACCTGGTCACAGATCTTGTCAGGGTGTCCCTCACCTACAGACTCACTGGTAAACAAAAAAGTGTCGGCAGACATTAAAGAATGGGGTTGAAATGGCACTGTGCACATGCTTATATGTGAAAATCTGCTTGGGCCCAACCCTTGCCCTATGACTGTACTGCACGTGCCCCATCGAGGCATGCACACGACAAGAGTCTGGCACGTGCGCGCGCCTAGTGCACCCGGCAAGTCTTTTAATACTAGCATTGTTTCTTGTTGGATTTAAACTACACTCTCTTCAATTTTTTATGCTTCAATGGCAGATGTGGTGAATGCACGTGTACTCTCGTGTTGGGTACGACAGCGCGCGTCCCTGCATTATTCTGGGAGATGGTGAGAGATCCGTATCTCGGGATGAACGGTTCAATGATATAGTTGATTTAGAGAAAGCTAGCTAATAAGGGGTTTAAATAGGAGTAATTGGCGTAGAGACGGCGGATGGAGGACGGTTCCTGGCTCGCCAAGGGCTACGGGGTTCGTTCAGGCTCCCGGCTCTTGGACGGCTCTCGGCTCGCTCAGTCTCTTGAACGGCTCCATGGGACTACTTAAAATCGTAATATCATCTGCTAAATATATATGTCTCACTACCACCCAACAATGGCCCTGCCAACGGGCCTATAGATCTTGACGTAGCCGCTGTGCAAATCATTAAGACGGAACGACTCTTTCTTGTGGTCAAATACCCGTAGCTTCTTCTTGTGGCCATCAAACTCCTGCACAATGTACACGCTATTGGCCACCGTCTTGTGGTACTTGCCCAATGGGGACTTGGCGCCCGTGAAGTTCGCCTGCACCAGGACGGCAACGTCACCAGGGCGAATCGAGTCGTGCTGGTTCACCGACGCGTTCCCAAAGTTCTCGTAGATCGGGTACCCGAACGTGCCTTTGATGGGCGCCAGTGCCTCGGGGACGCTCTTGTACAGGCTCTTGACAAACGCAGACGTCGGGGCAACCTCCTCCTTCTTGGATGCGAGCGCCGCCAGCTTGGAGCCAATGGTCTTGGCGTATTTCTCCAGATCAGCGCTATCGACTTTGGGCGCAGAGATGTACTTTTGCGAGCTGCTGGCATTGGCGGGCTCAGCCGCGTCGTAGGTGATATAGACATGTAACTGCGAGAGATCGCTGTAGAGGATGAAGACGTTGTGGTTCACGATGACGCGGCCGCGCTTGTTGAACTTTTCGTGCTCAAACTCCGCCAGAACCTTGGATGGATCGATGCTGGAGGGCACCCCGTCCTCCCGCGTGTACCAGAGACTCTGCAGGTCGAGATCGATCTCGCCCGATGAAGACCGTGGGGCGTGATCCAAAGAGGACCGCGACTTGACGGAGCCCGACCGCTGCAGCGCTCCAGGGGATTGAGGGCCGGGTGCCGGTGGTGCACTCACTGGGATGGGCGCCGAAGGAGCTGCATCGGTAGGAGGGGCAGCGGGGGCGGCAGCAGGAGTCGGCGCGGGGATTTTAGGTGCGGCTCTAGGAGCAGGCGGTGGTGCGCGCTTGGCAGCAGGAGCAGGAGGAGTACCAGCGGGAGCAGGAGGAGCACCGGTGGGTGCAGGAGGAGCAGGACCAGGGGCAGGAGGGGGAGCATGAGGAGCAACATGAGTAGCAGAGTGACTGGCACTAGGTGGAGGGGGGGCGCCTGCAGTAGGGGCACTCACTGGAACGGCTGGAGGAGCCCCTGGAGCCCCTGGAACCGCGGGAGGTGCACGGGTCGTCTTGGGAACAGGTGGAGGCGCCTGCCGCGACAACGGCGCTCTATTAGGCACAGCACTCGGCGAGACTGAACTCTCGAGCGGAGACTGAGGAGCCGCCTCGGCTGGCGCTGAAGTATTCAATGGCGCAGGAGGGGGAGGCGGCGGCGCGGCGTGCTTGGCAGGAGCGCTTTTGACCGGGGGAACAGGCGGGGGAGCGGCGCTAGAATGGCTCGCAGCAGGATCTAGCGTTGTGTACTGAGGAGTATTCGCCAGCGTGTCGGTCTCATCAATATCCGCCTCGTACCCGGTCTCCGAGTCAGAGAGACCGCGGCCCTGCAATGGATGCTGTGTACTGGGTGGAATGGCAGAAGCAGGCACGTGTGGCGGCGTAGGTCTTCTTAGGGGAACGGGGTTTGCGCTGGCATCCGAGTACGTCTCGTCCTCGCTAGAACTATTCTCCTCGGTAGCTAGACCGGTGGTGTCGGTGGCCTGTGCGTGACCTTCAAGTGGGACCCGGGGAGCCACGTGAGTCTCAAGTGGCCCTGTTGGTCCTGTAGGCGACTCGACGCCCGGGGCTTTTGAAGGAGGAGACATTGGCGCACGAGGCGGCCGAGGAGGCGATGTGGGTGACTTGGGGGAAATAGGGCCAGCTGTGGTGCGAGGTGGGCGGGGAGGCGATGCAGGGGTCGCGGCAACAGGCGAAGAGGCCTCGTTGGAGGTGGCTGTAGGGAGAGGCACCGCTCGAGTGGTCTCCGGAGTGTCGGGGCCGAAAGAAGCCTGAGGCCGCTTAGGTGCGCCTGGAACGGGGGGAGCACCGGCTGCTGAATTAGTTCTATGCACAGTAGGGGGTACAGGAGCGCCGCTGGACGGTGTTCTCTCAACGCTAGGAGGAGCGCCGCTGGACGGTGTTCTCTCAACGCTAGGAGGAGCGCCGCTGGACGGTGTTCTTTGTACTGCAGGGGGAACCTGGGGTGCACTAGGTACTGCCTCGTGGTTAACTTCAGTGCGGGATGCATCGGTGACAGGCTCGCTTTGCTCACCTTCGCCTTCGGCTCCTTCAACTCCTTCAACTCCCTCGGCTGCCTCAGCCTCGTCCTCAGGAAGCCCGTGCTGCTCGTCGTACTCGATGCTTGCCAGATAAAGTTCGCGCTCCAAATCAGTCATGGCACTGACATCCTTTTTCTTTGGTTTACGAGGGGCACCTGCACCACCGCCGGGCGCGTTGGGGTTACGTCCAAGCATCATACCCAGGCTGAGACCGCCAGCAGCCCCCATGCCAGAGATACGTGCCATGCGCTCGCGAAGCGCAACTTTCCGGGCCTCCTCCTCATTGTCCATAGACTTTGAAGTGGGAGGCTCCTCCTCGGGGGCGCGTCCTTGTGTGTCGGGGGCACGTCCCTGTGTGATAGGAATAGGAGGGGGCTTTTCGCTGGAGTGAGCGTTAGGAGCGGCGGGGGCAGCGGCAGGGGCAGCATTGGCGGCTGTCTCGTGCTCCTCCACTGGCGGTGACGGGGGTTCCTGCGCCTCAAGCTCCTTATTACGCCTCTCCTCCTCGACCATCAGAGCTTCATCGTCCACCTCTCTACGCTTGCGCTCTTGCTCTTCTCTTTGTTGCATCTCCTGCTCCTGCTTCTGAATCAATGCCAGTCTTTCCTTGATAGAAACACGAGGTCTAGCCTCCTCGCTGTTGAAATCCGACTTGTAGGTGGACTTTTCCTCTTCGTATGCGAATTTCTGGAGCTTTTGGGGGTTCGTGGTGCGTTTAACCAGCGGAGCACTGGGCTCTTCCTCTGCTTGAGCTTGATTGAAAATGCCCCGGCGGTTCTTAAAGTTACTGCTCAGTGACTCTGCATGAGGCTGTGTAGGCGCGGGTTCATGCGTTGTCGCGGGTTCACGCGTCGTCGCGGGTTTTGCCTCTTTGAGCTCCAGATCAGAGACCTTGCTTTCGAGATCTGCGGAGGCGCTGGCGGGTACTGAAACGTTGGCGGGCGCAGGATCGGCCTTGGTAGGCGCAGAATGGGCCGCACTGGCTGAGGCGCTGGCAGGGGCTGTAGTCGCGTGTGTAGGGGCCCTCGCAGTCGCAGTAGTCACCGGTGTCGATTGGGCCTCAACATCGCTCCAATCGTCCTCAATGGGCGCTGCCTTTGGCTTGGGCACTTCGGGGAGGTCCTGGGGGGTGGCCGCGGGGGCAGCCTGAGCCTGAGAAGCCTGAGCGGCAGCGGCAGCCGGAGCGGCAGCCGGAACCTGAGCACCCTGAGCAGCCTGTGGCCGCTCAGGCGCTGCCTCCACATAATTGCGGGGAAACATGCCCTGGATCAGCTGCGCGCCCTTCTCGTACTCGCCAAAGTACCATTGCTCGTCGCAGACCTCAGTCACTTTGATGATTTGCCCCACTTCAAACGGCAGATCATCCTCTTGCTCTAATTCGTAGTCGTATAATGCCTTGACCGCAAACGGTGCCTGAGTGGACATGCTTAGCAAGGATCGGTGCTGAGGGTTATGTAACGATGGCGATAAGCAAGGGTCTGGGTGCCGCAATTTAACTGGAAATTACTAAATAGATCCGTAGGCAAGGGTGCCCCGGGGTTGGCATGCGGCATCTCAGGCTCTCATCATAAATAAATATATGTTGGAGAGTAGTTATTATCAGAACCTGATACAGAACCTGATTCCTTAGATTTCTCGAACTGGCTACCAGTC
>JAKIRU010000059.1:0-56362 GCA_022577715.1 Wickerhamiella alocasiicola
GCGTCGTCGCACATCTAATGCGGCCTCTGAGATGCGAAATCGGCGATATGGGTCACAAATCTAGTTTTCATAAAATTTTAGTTTATATTAGTATATTTCGTCTAGGTTGCGGGAAAGTTTGGGCTCTTGGCATCCCTTGTTCGCGCACAATTGCCCTCCCTTCCCTGCCGCAAGATGGCCCGCACTCAGAGCCTCAACTGGACAGTATTGTAGCACATTACGCAATTGATACCAGTATTTGGGGGGAATAGGGGAATCCTGTTTGTGAGAAAAGTCCAAATCAAAGCTGCTCATCGATCTTGACGGCTTTCGAGGGCTCTTGAAGCTTCGACCTTTGTTCACAATAACAGAGCACAATTCGTGCTCTTCAAGAGTCAAAATTCAGCATTAAAATTCATCAGGTACTCTTAAGTAAGAATTGTTTTACTAAATTGCGTATGCCGCCTTGATAAGCTCATTTTTCCGCTCATTTCACCTCAGCGAAAGCAAGTATAAAGGACCTAACTAGGCTTAAAATGGTACATGCAGTCATTGATAATAGTGATTTTGGAGAAGGAAACTAGATACCGATTGATTTATATGGTGCATGCGCGTTTCAGGTTAACTTCTATGCAGTTTCAATAGCTAGACTTCTATGGAAAGGCACATGCAGACCCGCTGCTGGCCGCAAACCGCGTGCTTGCCGAGCAAATACACCCTTTAAAGATCCCTAGTTCGCCAGCGAGGAGTACTGTCGGGATACTGGTGGGCAACGTTTGCGAACTTGTCACAAAAGTCGAGAAAGCTATCAAGATACTCGGGGTCATCATGCTCAATTGCAGCCACCAGATTCCTTTCCATCCGATGCGTGCTGATATATTGTTGAATAAGGAATGGAACCTTTTGCCGTGCCATCCATCTATGCGGACAAAGAGATGAGCCACGATGCCCGCTAGTCGAGTCAGACAGTCGTGCTGGATACGGACTGGCACGAGGAGGGGGTGTTAGGCGAGCTCTTGTTTGGTCAGAAGAGGTGCGGGGTTTCGAGACAATACAAGACGGAGGATTCTGAGGTGGAGAGATATAGTTTACCTCACGAGAGGAGCGGTCAAATGAGCCCAAGTAAGGCCTCCCCGAGCCACTCTCATGCTGAGGAGCGGGCTGCTCCCTACCTACATCAATCACAGCGACAGTAGCCGTAGAGGTGGGCAATTGCGAACGAATCCGTGTCTGTGGAGTAACAGGAGCCCTGGTGTGGGGTGAGGGGGAAGGTGTACTCTGCTGGACGGCGCGACTGGAGAGACCCGTCCACTTGTCTCCAACAACTTTATCAAATTCAATCATAATATCCTTGAGTGCATAGCCATTGCGACAGGCCGCTGTAAGCTCAGCAACAGATACAGACTTGCAGTCGTAGGCTTTAAGCAAGCGCGCACTTTGCTGGTCGTCCAGAATAACGGCGCCTGTACTGGGGTATCTTTGGCCAGCCGCTGGAAACACACGCGGGCTACAACATGCTTGAAATGCCTTCCAGATCTGGCGCTGCAAGGAAACCTGGCTGTGCAGCTCAGCTGTCGTGACTGACTGGCCAAACTTTGGGCCTAACAGCGTTGCGACTGCGCTAAAATGCGATTGCTTCAGGGAGCGAGCCTTGGTCACAAAGTTTAAGTCCTCTTTTCTTTTGATGCTCAGGAGATTGGTGATGGCAAATTGCAGTATCTCTGTAGTCCAATTGATTGGCGTGAGGGTGTGTGGTGTGTCGGTCGGGGCTGTAGTCGATAATGGCATTGTTTGCGCCGATGCAGAGATGCTAGAGTGAGTAGCCGATGACATGAAGATCCGGCGCGCGCAAGCAGACGGAATAAATGCAGGGCGCATGCATGTATATGCAGGTGCTAGGTCACAGAGCCATGACCCAGGGGGAAATAACAAGTCTCAACCGAGAAGAAGTTGAGACCTACCGAGCAGCAAGATCATACAGCAGAAATACTACCGCACCATTAACGCGCCAGTAAAGTGCTCTAGAGCTAGTGAGGTTCACTTCCAACCTCACCACCACCGGTCGCGTCATGTCGCAGCGCTGACTAACACATCTCGCTCTCCCACACTTGTCGCTTCTCGCTTCTCATGTCGCTGGAAATGCTTTATCCCAAATTTCTATGGAGAAGGGAGACCCAATCTATGAATGATACATCAAAAATGGATACTAACATCTCGGTCGTGTCTGTTTCACAGCTCTCTTTCACAGGTAATGATACCTCGACGGCTATTACCACAAAGAATAGGTCTCAGAGCATCCGTCAAAACCTGAAGCTTAATCTCACGGGGAAGCATCCCATAAATTACCGCTACTCCTCAAATTCAATTCGCATGTTCGACATTTCTACCCGCCTAAACCCCCCTCAGGCTTTTGCGCGTAAACCTCCAAATTACCGCATTGCAGAGCTGAGACGCATCAAAAAGGATTTGCTTGCGCGTTCTCGTCGCTGGGTTCCAAAGCCCCCGCGGGTTCCCAAGACCATCGAGCCGATCAAAGGCCCCAACCCACAACAAATGTCGACGCTCAAAAGCTACCTCGATATGCCACCTCAAATCGCGCTTGGAGAGGCCTTTAAAGTCGAACTTCGAGTCGAGGAGCTGCATAGATTGTCTCGCAACAAATGGCTCAATGATAATATAATTGATGCGTATCTTAGCTCACTCACCGAGTCCACAGATTCATTTGCATTCACAACTCATTTCTACTCGAAACTCGAGTCCGATGGCCCTCAGGGCGTCAAAAGATGGGCAATTCGTAAA
Source organism: Wickerhamiella alocasiicola (assembly GCA_022577715.1). Lineage (NCBI taxonomy): Eukaryota > Fungi > Ascomycota > Dipodascomycetes > Dipodascales > Trichomonascaceae > Wickerhamiella > Wickerhamiella alocasiicola. Next base: position 2,779 of record JAKIRU010000059.1, read on the forward strand.
AAGCTGAATGTGCTCGACAAGTCAAAGATCTTTATACCCGTAAATCGTGGCAATATGCACTGGTGTTTAGCAGTTATTGACAACAAGCACAAAAAATTCAGCTACTATGACTCTTTACATGGTGGAGGCGAGGATGTGGTTAAAAATCTGGAAAAGTACATGAATTTTGAGACTAACCGTCTTCAGCCCGACCAAAAAGATGCTAATGCAGCTCTATTTAGTTCCTACACTAAAGAGCCGAGTGCTGAGTGCCCGACTCAAGAAAATGGTATTGACTGTGGAGTTTTCGTTTGCCAAAATACCGCCGAGCTAATGAAAGGCGAAAAAATCAACTACACACAGCAGGACATTCCTAATGTTCGTAACAATATCGCGTACACTCTGCTGAGTCTTACCAAGGGGTTCAAAAATTAAGGAACTCTCTGATTCAGTGCGAAATCCAAAAACTCAGGGACGAGTAATATTTATTATATCTCCAGGTGGCTGCTGGAGCTATTGCTTTATAATTTTAATTAGCTAGTTATGTTGCCTGCTGTTGATACACAATAATTATGCCATAACTAGATATGTTGACTTCATAAGCTGCTAATGAGGTATCTTTTTTAATTCCTTTTGTAACTCACCCGCTTGCTTTTCCCAGTCCTCGATCTTGTACTGGGAAGCTTGAAGCTTGTTGGACAAATAAGCTTGACGTCGGGTAGCCCATCCAATGGGCATCTTGGCTAGCTCTGATAATTCATCCTCAAGGCCCTTTATCTTTGCAGTCTCGTTCTTGATACGGAAATTCAAAACTCTCAGGTCCATGAGGGTGCAGGTTAAGCGGTTACGAACCATCTGCTGGAACGCGGCGTGATACAATGGTTTGCCGGCCCGAATACTATTCACTTGACCACCGCTACTAGCAAGAAGAATTAATTCACGGTATTCAAAGTATCTCAAAGCAGCAACACCGTCAGTTCCACTGAAAATTGGATCATTAGACAGATCTGCGGGCACGCTCAGGGTAGTGTTGTGAGGAAGCTGGGCAAGTTTCCGGACAAGAACCCAAGCTTGCTCACCACTGTACTGGGAAGATTTTGAATTGAGGAAGATCTGTTCAATCTCCATTTCACTGCTATCGACCATAACTTTGACCGCATTGCAAGGGTGCTCACCGGCGACTATACGACGAGTGTAGTTTTGCAGGTCAGAAAGACGCCCACCAAGTGGCTCCAGTACCTGATCAGATGTAGACTTGATGGATTGAATGGACCTGTCCAAGTGGGTGTTATCGGCGTCAGGCTGGGAGTCGCGAATACCTTGTAAGCTCTGGAGAATGTAGGTTTTTGCAACACTTGAATTTGCGTCTACCATTGTCTTTACGCGCAGAACACTCTGTGGAAGTACTTCTCCTAGTGCCTTTTCATACGATGAAGGTGCATCTTGTGTTATCACGAGTACACGCGCAGCATTCGAGCTCACAAGACTGGCACACCAGTTAACTATGTTCGCGAAAAAGTCTTTGTCTTCACAGCCTCTGTAGTTCTTAACAATGATTACCGGCCTCTTCTCAGCATGGCTCGACATATAATCCAAATCGCTCTCTCCATGTGGCTTTCCAGAGGTGGCCAGCATCTGCATAGCAGCGGCAGCGGTGTTCAACATTCTGTTTGTTTGCTGGTCCTTTGTCTCGGAAAATCCAGAAGACTGTCCACTTAGACTAGTAGCAGCGAGATCCACAAAGCGAGCAATAGAGGTGGTCCACAAGAACGCCGGGTGGTATCCAAGCTGTGCAGCCAGCGCCTCTAGATAATCGCGGTCGGTCTTAGCCTTAGCCAATTCTTGACAGTCAATAGTTAACGTTGGAGTATTATCGAGCATACCTTGAACAATCTTCACCACATGAGATTTACCACTACCCTTTGGACCGACAATTACGTTAAATGTCGGAGATCCTTCTTTGAGGTCCTCTGTAACTTGCTCGGCTACTTCGTAAACTTGACCCCAGCTAACGATTGCCTTTGAGGATTCTTTCTCTGAGTCTTGACAGGTCATGAAGTAACCAGTGGCGCCATTGTAAAAATCAATTACCCACTGAATTGTCCGGTACTTGCGGAGGTCAAGATATCCTCGTGCCTTTGAGGTGATACTGAGCATTCGAATAGGCTCAAAGATATAGTAGGCTAAGCCTGCAAGCAGTGCGATGATGATGGGGATACTAATTCTGGGATGAGCCATGATCCATTTGCTAAACACGTTCTCCTCGCTCGTAGGTACGAACGCTACATGAATCGTGGTCTCACCCACCTGCAAGCGGTTGACGCAGTTACGGGCACTTGAAGCATCAGAGAATCTCTTGTAAATCACAATGGCGCTACGAGGGAGATCCTTGGAACTGGGAGAGGGGGGGATGATATCAACAATACGGCCATAACGACGCATCTCATGGTAAATTTGCTCTGGAGAAAGATCCGGACCATCAAATTCTACCCGCAGCTGAGAAGTATAAGTGCGATGCAAGTCCTCAATCCACGGGGTTCCACGGACTAAATGTGCTTTCTCTTTAAATCCCAAATGGGAGCGTTCTTGCGAGGTCATATCCAACACTTGCTCGCTTGCATCCTTAATCGCAGTGTTCTGATCCTCAACCTGAAACTTCACAAACACACCACCTTCATTCTCTCGAGGAATGAACTCCTTGATTTTTACTAGGTCGCGAGGCAAATGATCCTCGATCTCTTTGCGGATTGAGTCGTTTGAGCGACGGAACAAAAACTCCGGAATAAATCGCATGGACTTGCTGGTGGGAAGAAACATGTTGGAATAATAAACCAGAAACTCCCTTTGTTTCTTGGTGATTTCACCGGTAGTCTTCTCGGGAGCTTCCCCGGATTCCATTGCTGGAGCCGCAGACGAAGAGTTGAAACGTGGTAAAGAGGTCAATGGGACATTTCGTATTTTTCGCACCAATTCAGGAGCGAATGGGCCCCTTGGTACTTGCCATATACCCAAGGCATGCCTGCAATTGCGAAACATGGGGAAGATGAAGGGCGCAATCAGGGGGTTATGCATGTGATGCAGATTGATGCAGATAAGGGTACATATTTGAAGGAGTACAGAAACGGGTTTTGGGCAAAGGATGAGGTAGCCAATGAGGCTGTATAGGGCCGCTCTAACTCACAAGCACAAGCGTGGCGACTTGATCTTGTAGTTTTCATCGTTACATTTATCATTAAATTCTGGACTAATGTTACGTTGATACATGATGAGACTAGTGACGAGAGTTTTTTGTACCTCGACATAAAATAATTTACACAGTTGTAACCCCATTTGAGGCCGCCGCTGGCTTGCCATTAGCCTTCTCCTCAAAGATCTTACGCACCTGCTTGACTTGCTCGCTATACTGGGACGACACAGCAGAGTTATCACGTAGCTTGGCGAGATCCTCCTTTTGCTTTAGCTGCAGCAAGAGTACTAAATCACTCTCAGTCAGCTTACTCTTTTGAGAGCGTGCACTATTGATGGCTCTTGCAGCGGTTGCGCGCATCGCTTCATAGAACTCGACCGCACGCAAAAAGTCCACATCACGGGGCTCGCTCACAACAGATTTAAGAACTTGCTGAAGCGAAAGAATGTTGCTGAACATTTTACGCACACCGTTCTCGTTGATAAGACCCTTGATATTTTTACTTTCCAGAATGAAGAGCTCGTTCATAAGGCGCGCGCATCCAGCAAAGACAAACTTACGATCAGACGGTAGTAGATACTTGGCAGTAAGCTTGTGACAGGTGGCAATATTTGTTTGCAGCAGTTCGATATCTGAATCATGCTCCTCGGTTTCTGTGGGCGAATCGAAGGTACCCTTGAGAGCCATTTCGTCGAAATGGTAGACAATGCGGCACATCAAGTCACACCGCAGTAAACTAAGAATCTGCCGATTATATGCCTCAAAGTGTTCCAAAACCTTCTCAAACCGCTGCACCGATTCACCTGAGAGCAAAATGTGTGAGTTTGGGGAAGCATCTACTCCAACGTCTACCAAGGCCCACCAACGACGAACATATGTCACTTGGGAGTCTAGCATTGAAGTTGTCGATGGCTCAGATGACTGCTCACGTACTTTTCCGAATTTGCGTAGTCTCTGCACCACCCACTGGATTGTTGTCGATAGGAGAGTAAACAGCTTGAAAGTATCGATATCAAGAAGATCGTTGAGAGTCAATCGGTTCGCTGAATTCGTACCGGAGCTTACTAGCTTCAAGTAAATATTAAGCTCATCTTCACTGACGCTGTAGTCGGAACGGAGCTTGCGATGGAGGTCTTTGACGACTTGCTGGCTATTCAGTTGCTGAATCGCCTTCGGTCTATTGTGACGACCACTAAGTCCGTCCTTGATTTTAGCACTAACATAGTCACGCGACTGTTCAAAGATCGTTAGCAGAATGTCCACGTAGTTTGGACGATAGTACGTATTTGTATTAAGCATCGAGCTCAATTTGGACACGAGATCAACAGTTTTGAAAGCCGAGTCCATAATGGGATACTGGGACTCGTGCGAGTAGTCAGAGTAAATAGTGACGCTCTCTTCTTCAAGAATATCATCCATGAATTTCTCAACGTTCTGTTTCAACGTCGGCAGATAGGAATTGTTGAGAAGATCTGACATGAAGTTTTCAATGCGCTGGATGCATTTTTCCTCACCATTCAGAGTTCTTCCGGCGTTTTGCAAGAATGATGCAGTGGGAGCGGCCAGTGCTTTGATGTTGAACACATTGGCAGGGGCGACAACGCTCAAGTTGCTCTCTTTGTGGGTATCGGCGTAGGGATTGAAGCTGCCATTATCCATATCTGCTGTCAGCTCGAGACCAGGAACCCACTTCTTCATGGAAAGACGAAGTTGATCAAATTGAGATTGGATTTCCGCATCCATAGTCTCAGGCATGTACTGAAACGCAGGGGCCACGAACTCCGACTTTGTGTGATGCTTTGAAGGAGCGCTTCTTCGTGATTCGCTGCCAAAACTTTTCCGGCGGGTGCGCGTGGGCATTGCATTAATGTAGCTGGAAAGAAGAGAGCTGACTTCGTTCTCGACGGCCATATAGACGCGGAAAAGCTCATACTGAACGCGTCCTTTTACAAGTTCATAAAAGACGCGATGACTTTCGAGAACTGCATTGAGTTTAGAGTAAATTGTTGACACAAGTGCCTCAAGCACACACAAGCGCTGGTGGTATTCGGGGCATTCTAACTGAGCAAGCGTGTCTGAAGGCAACGATGCGAGAGATTCCACTGAAATTTTTTCTTTTTTGATGAAATCACTGATTGTTCTCTCGACCAGTCGACGAACATCAGTGGAAACGTTGGAAATGATCGATTCAGCGACCTGGTCCAGCCGGTCAGTTTTACCAAGAATATCGACTAAGAGTCGTATATAAATAAAGGAGTCACTCTCGATTGAGCTGCTGTGATCAGTATCCAAAGGCTCTTTGAGTTTCTCCAGGAATGAATGGAGATGTGCGGAATTTGCAAGCGTTGCTTGCTCATGCTGGATACGAATCTGGATGAGGTCTTCAGAGTCCTGGGGTACTGAATAGTTGATCCAGCGCGATTCTGTCCAGGGAGACTGCAGATAGATATGCGACTTGAGCTCATGAGCCATGGTTTGGGCGAGGCCAAGCTGTTGCTGTACCACATAAGAATGAATAGGCGAGATAGAGGAATACTGGAGCATGTTGTGGGATACCATTTTTTCAAGAGCGTCGTTAAGACACTTGTGGGCCTCCAAAAACCTCTTCCTTGAGATAAATTCCTCGAATTTGTCCGGCACCTGCTTTAACCCCTCGGCGATATCTAATAGTTTCAATGACTCCTTGTAGCGAAGGGTGGTTGCTTGCCACTCTTTCATAACGGGGCGGCGTTTCTTGACGAGTTCGCGCACCTGCTCAAGCTCTTCTTGCAACCCCTGAACAGTCTGATGATTGTCGTTGACAAGGTTTACGAGGGTATGATACACTGAAATAGAGGAGTTGAACCCTTGATAATTGTTTCCCACTTGTTTCTTGAGGCAATTGTTCAGCTCGGCTTGGAGTTGCTCGAACTCTCGAGCGTATTTAGCCTTGCCGATCGACGAGGTATCCATCAAGGCGAGAGCAGCCTCGAGCGGGTTTGCGTTGGCATTAAGAAGCTCACTAAAATGAAGGCCGGTCGCATGCAGAATCTCGTCGATTTCTGTCACTTCTGTACTGCCCATTGTCGCTCAATGTGTGGTGGACCGTCAAACGTGGAGCGTAGATGACTTACTAGGGTCTCGGGACCGGTTTGCAGGGTCTCCCTAGGGGTGTTACTATAAGTGCAAAGGATGAGAGTTAAGCGTGTTTATTGACTGGAACTTGAGAAATCGAGCCAATTTTACTGTAAAATAGAGCAGTTGGGCGAGTGCTTGGGCGAGTATTTGAGTAAACACTGCTCCATCTTAGCTCGCATTGATAGTACCTCAGCAAGGCATTTACAAGTTCGTACCATATAGAGATAGACCAATTAAATTAAATAAATTATTATGCTCGTGACTATTCCAAAAGATACGCCATCGCTGATAACGCAGCTTCAATACTATTACTCTTCCAGAACAATTAGAAAGGAACAAAAACCGGACGCAACAAAACTCTCACTGATATCTGCGAGAAGATCTTACCAGCTGGACCTCGCGAGTCAGAGATCTGAAAAGAGTATCATTTTCTTCATTCTCAAAATCAGTGTTGATAATACTCGAACATACCCGAACGTCATCAGGATTGTATACAGCAGCGAAGAACTGATGTTCAAGGGCAGCTAGTGCTGTGAGACGTTTATCAGGATCGTAAACAAGTAAGTTGTGCAGCAGATCATTAAGATCAAGGGAGCATCCTGGCGGTAAGACTTCAGCCAGGCAAGTACTTTGCTCCGGAAGGCAACCAACGGCGTTGACAACTTTTGCAGGGAAAGTCCAATCGGGTGGAGGGGGTCCAATGACAGCAGATATTCTCATTAGTTGATCAGCACTAGATTTGCCCCGAAACAAGGGCTCGCGAAGTACTATCTCCGCGATGATAGCACCAAGTGCCCACATATCAAGTCCCGAGTGGTACGAGTCTACACCGCCAATAATCTCAGGGGCTCTATACCAACGAGTTGTCACATATGCGGTAAATTTCTCCTTGTCAAGATCATTGCCGATTATGCAGCGAGCCAGACCAAAGTCACATATTTTGACAGTACCTTGGCGAGAAACAAGAATATTTCCAGGCTTTAGATCACGGTGAACAATTGCAGCCGAGTGCATGTAGTTAAGAGCGCACAGCAGCTGATAAGGAACGTGAAGAATATGCCATTCAGTGAGGATCTCATGCTCGCTACGAATAATGGAGCCCAGGTCACAATCCATAAGCTCCATATAGCAGTAGAGACCCGGGAACCTCGTGGAAGAAACAAGGTCAGCGTCATACATGCCAATAATGTTGGGGTGTCCGTTAAGATGGTTCATGATACGGAGCTCACGCATCGCACGACGCATATGGGTGTTGGAATGAAAGACAGCTTTGACTCGCTTAATGGCGATGTAGAGCTGTGAGCATCTAGAAGAGCCCAGACGGAACTCATAGACATCACCGAATGTTCCACGGCCAAGGGCCTTGCATGGTTGACACTTTGAGGAAACGGTGAAATTAATGCCATAGAAGTTCTTGCGACAAATCATGAGATAGACCTTATTAGGGTGATGGGACCTATGAGAATGTGCATCATGGTCTATTCATAAATAGAATGGCCTGAAAGACGCAGTAGCTGCATGTTGCAATAACGCATGCAGTTGCAATTTGAATGGAGATACCACAAGGCGACGTGAGGGGAAAGAAGGTAAATAATTTATGGACAGAAGTAAAGTTTACTTGTTTAATTCCTTAAAGATTTTCTCGGCAGTGGACTGATCCTTGGCAAGCTTGCCATTGAACCAGTCTACTAGGAGGGGTTTGTGGAACGACTGCGGGGTAATGCTACGATCAATTTCCTCGAGGGTTTGGAATTGAGTAGGAGTGGGAGAGTCTTCGGTGACTTGAATATCGAACTTACGAGCAGCAGGGTCAGGGAAGTGCGTCTCGAGCGACTTGAAGATCGCGGTTGAGGCAGCCGAGGCGGGGTCATGGAAGAGGGTGATAGCACCTCTAAGATTTTGCATAGTTTTGAACATTGACATCTTTAACTTTTAAATCTGGATTTGGGGATGAGCAAACGTGAACTTCTTGGATTTCTTGCGGCTGATGCAGCTATTGGGAGGCGCCATTGTATCCCACCGGCCAAGCGTGTTATCCGTCATGCCACCCACCAGAGGAAGAGGAAGAAAACCAGCAAATGTTGTGCAAAAGCCAATTGAGAAAGTGGAAAAAGCCCCCAAAGATCCTCTAGACTTTGAATCTTTGTCTCTTGAGGCGCTACGCAAATACAGAACTTATTATAACCTCAATATCCCCAGTCCCATGACAACCGATGGATATATGGTTCGATCAGGAGTCGGCAAGTACACTCAAACTGCTCGAAACAGTGATCGTATCAGTAAAAGCGAGGCTGCTGCTGCTGCAAAAGAGCATTTCCTGAACGAAGGGGTACGGGAAAGCGAAGCGATTGTGGATTTTGTTTATGCTATTCAGAACAAGGATAAAGTATTCAAGCTTCAGTGGTGAAGAGTCCCCAAAGCAGCTGTATTATTGGGGACGGTTTACGGAATAAACAACGGAAATGCCTCTCTGTATCACTAAACGGCACATCTCATGCTCTGGGCCTGTGGGGTAATTACCCAGCGAGCTCAAAGGAGATGCAAGTGCTGTAATTCAAATGTGAACCCTCACGTACTATTTTTTATACACTCTATTTATTAATTTGAGGTCTTGACATAGTTTTTGATTTCCTTGTAGCCCTTATCTCGGCCCCCCGTAGAGCCCGGATTTGTCATGGTTGAAGCAAGTACGCTGGTGTATTTCGCTGGAATCGGCGCCATCGTGCTCGCTGCACAGTACTTGATGAAACAAGAACCGCAGAGACCGCGTGGAAGAGCCGTCACCGAGAGCATGATCGATTCGGTGGCCGTCATGCTGCCCCAGGTCGATCGTGACATTATCCGCCGTGATCTGGAGCAAACCCGCAATATTGAGGCCACAACAAGCAGGTTATTGGATCGCGTTCAGAATGGTACGCTTCCTTCTGCTGTGGCACCCACAAATCGTGCATCTACATCCACTTCTGCATCTTCATCGGGCTCTTTACTGGGTCACTACAAATTGACAGGTGACGAGCCTGTTCCTGACGTTGGGTCGGGCTGGAAAAGTAGTAGAGAAGAACGAGAAGCACAGCTGAAAGCAAAGAGACAGGCGATGGTTCTTGAGGCCAGAAGAAGGATGAAATCCAAGGAGACTGAGGGCAACTAAGAGCAACATAATTGTAGTCTGCCACAGGATCGTGTATAGAATAGCCAATGCGCAGTTTGTTTTAAAATTAGATTTTAGTTGAAGATGTGTGTTTATGTGGGGCGCAGCTTGTACTTAGCGATCTAAAACAAAATGGTGATCTGCTAGTGGCACTGTAAACGGGAAATGATGGATCGAAAACCTATGGTAGCGTCTTGAGATGTCAAAAGTATGCCCGTGATAAGAAACGATCCCCTGAAAGCCGGTGTTTTAGCGTGTTTTGCACACCCGTCCCTCGAGTGGCAATCAGCAACTGTTCAAGTTGTCGCATGAATTTTGGTGCCTATATGCCTACTAATAAATTTCACTCCTATACCCTAAATATAAGCCCTCCGCGACCTCAATTTGACGGTGGTTTCTGGCATTGTTGACAGTCCACCAACAAAACAAACCTTTCCCGGACGCGTAGCGGGTTAGGGTTTGTATATTAGTACATAATTACGCGTCACTCCATCCACCACCACTCAAGAAAAGATGGAACTTAAACCGGTTTTTCTCGATTGCGTATGCGAACCGGATATTTCCAAAGTTGAGGATAAATTCGGGCCCATAGTTCTCCAGGTTCTGCCCAAGATTCGCCTCCAAAATAACACCTCTTTGCGCATGAACTTGGCGGATGGCAAGTCCCAGTTAAATGGCCTTTACGTTCGCGCCGAGGGTATATCTGAGGATTTTTTTAAAGAAGGTCAACTCATTGAACTCAAGCAGTACCAGATGTTGCTGTCGAATGGCCGTCCTTACATTTATTTCAGTGAGTTTGAGCCCCGCGGCGTCGCCCCTATTGGATCCTATGAAAAGGTGAATGCCTCAATGTTTACTTCTATTCGGGAATCCAAGGGCCTTGATCCCAATGGTGCCGGTACTGCCCCAGACTCCAAGGCCGCTGTAGCAAAACCTGCGACCGAGGCGGCCCCTACAACCAATGGCGGCGCCGACGTACCCAAGGGTATCACTACGATCATGAATATCTCTCCGTACTCGGATACCTGGAAGATTCTTGCCCGTTGTACTCAAAAGTCCGCGATTCGCGAGTACCAGAAGAACGACCGCTCGGGCAAGCTGTTTAGTGCTGTTTTTGTTGACGAAACTGGAGAGATCAAGGCCACTGCGTTTACCGAAGAGGTCGACAAGTACTATGATGTTCTTCGCGATAACCAAATTTATACCCTCTCCAACCTCAAGGTGAACCCGAACAACAATAAACAGTTCAACAACACAAACCATGACTTTGAGCTTTTGTTTAGTAGGGACAGTGTCGTGACCCCCGTGGCGGACAGTGCTGCTGCCTCCAACCTCCCCACTATTAAATACAGATTTGTTCCCCTCAATGAGCTGGCCAAGATCGGCAATAATTCTACCGCCGACGTTGTGGGTATTATCTATTCGGTCGGGGAGAGCAGCCGCTTCACAGCCCGCTCCGGCCAGGTTTTTGATAAGCGTTCTGTCAGTCTTGTTGATAAGACTAATGTTTCAGTTGACGTGACTCTTTGGGGTAACGAGGCACAGACGTTTACCGGCAGAGAAGGCGAGGTTTTGGCTATCAAGGGTGCGAGAGTTGGAGAGTTTAGAAATGCCAAAACTCTCAGCGTTCAGAGAAACTCACTTCTTGCCCTCAGCCCTGAAGGCCCCGAGGCTTTGCAGCTCAAGGCTTGGTACGACGCCGGTGGCTCCAAAGCTAGCTTTAATGACTTGGCTGCCGTCAATGAGAATGGCGACGAAAAAGAAAGCAAGGGAATGGACATCGAATTCATTCGTGATGCGCTTTCGCACGGTGACAACGATTATTTCAACGTACGTGCTACTGTTACATCTGTGCTAAACCGCACACTCTATTATCCTTCGTGCACTCAGCCCAACTGCCTTAAGAAAGTCATTCAACATACTGACGGTGAATGGGAGTGTGCGTCTTGCGATAAAAGAATGGACAAGCCCAAGTATCGCTATGTCCTTAACATTATCCTCGCCGATGGTCTCCCTTCTGCTGGCGGTATGCGGGTATCTGTTTTCGACGAGATTGGCAAATCATTGCTCGAGTGTGAGGCTGACGAAGTAGCTTCGGTGAGAGAGCGGGAAGGGGAAGGAACTAACGAAGAAAAGGAGATTCTTCGCCGCCCCGTTGGCAAGGAGTTTTTGTTCAGAATACAAAGCAAAGAGGAAGAGTATCAGGGTGAGTCGAGACTTCGCTATAGATGCTTAAGAGCATACCCTATATACTGGGACAAAGCTACTCAGGAGTTATTGAAAGACCTGGAATAATCAGGCGGCCGGAGTGCTGTATTTGGACAGAACAAAACCACATAGTTACCATATATTTAATTCGAGTTCTTTACTATACAGCCCATTGAGTACCAGGGGCAATGTACTTTTGATCTATTGCGAAAAAATTATTGCCCTTTTACCCATAAACTGTTCTTGCGCAAACATCACTCCACTTTCCCACCCCTTGCCTGCCCCCATACTGTCCCCACCTTTATCGATCACCTCAGCAGGACCAACCCCAGCCAACCCCAGACACGCACAATGGAGCACATAGATCTAGCTCTACAATACGAGTACGACGTTGGAAGCCTCGCAAGTAGCATCCTTGAGGTGTCTAAAGAAGGGGCGGCCCAGATTTGTAGCCGTGTTCGGGCCAATATGTCCATGCCCGTGGTCATATCGTCTATCCTGACAGCCATCATCATATCCAGAGCGATGGTGTTTGCGGCGCCTCGCGTATTTGCTCCTCTTTCACTCAAACAGCGGATTTTGCTCCGTGGTCCCGTAATTGCTGCCATTCTGTACGTTCTGCCGACGTACCTGCAGGAGCTTCGCGGGGCCGAATTGCCGAAAGAATATGGCTTCTTCTGGGGCGACATAGTTCTCAAAATGTCTCTTTTTATCGAGACTATCTGCTCAATTCGTACGCAGGTCGATGGCAATATCTGTATATACTCGTACAGCGAGCTGATACTAATAATCGACGAGTTCCGTCGAGCAGAGAATCGGCCCGACACTCAGGTCGGTTTGGACTCAACTATGTTTTTGTTGGGATCGCTTGTGACCCAGCTTCTCATACAACTGGAAGGGCTTTTGGATCTCAAGGACCGGTACCGATTCTTCACCAGCCTTTGCGGGACTCTAATATACTTTGCCCATTTTGTGTTTTTGATTACGTCTGGCCACCTACTACTGTACCCCATGCTCACATTTTTTGCATCCATTCGCTTTATACCCCTTACAATTATGTGGGTATTGCTTATATCTTGTTGGACTGTATTTGCATTTACAGCTGTGTTCATCGGTGCGAACAACATGGCTTTATACTCACAATACGACAGCACATATATTGTCTTCTCCGAAACGTTCAATGAGAATGTTTTGCGTCTCGCAACTACGGCCTTCCAGATCTCCTCGAACGGCCAGATGCTTAACGAAGCCAAAGGAGTGACTGTGGCTTCACCTTATGAAAACTATGAGCCCCCTAAACCCGAGGAGAAGCGGCCTGAGACACAGATGTTCAATCCTGTGGGTGAAATCACCACTAATATCCGAACGGCGTGGGATATGTTAAATCATCTCACCGATCAACATGGCGGGCAAGCAGAGGAAGAGGACGACGATTATATCCCTGAGAGTGATCTGGAGTCAGAGATAGATGCCAGTGACAATAGCGAGGCAGAGGATGGTCCTCCGATCACCGAAACCATTGAGATATGCGGTGGTGACATTTTGCAGCGGCATGTCGAGAGGGGTCGCCTTACCAGAAGCTCATATAGAAAGTCGCTCAGCGAAGCATATTTGCGCGCTAAAAGCAAGTATAGCCGTGCGGGCCCTGAGTCCTGCGTTGTATGCCTTGAAAGCCCTCGTGACATCGTTCTATGGCCCTGTGGCTGCCTCAGCGTATGCGAGGAGTGCCGTGTAGCACTGGGAATTCACAACGAGAAAACTTGTGTGTGCTGCAGAAGGAAGGTCACGGGGTACTCACGTATTTTTAGACCGTGATAGACCGTGATAGACCACTCGCGGCCTGCGACGGGTGCTTCGAGCAAGACTATGTGTGTCCAACCGCATGCACCTTTATTTATAGCTAGAAGGTAACTGTACTGTTTATAAAGATATTTGTTATTCTAGTGCTGTTGTACAAATAGCGCTCTTAGCTCTAGTAATTTACTCAAGACGAGACAAAGAGAGAGTAACATGCATGTAAAGCTTGGAAAGTTATTTCATAAACTATTTAGTAGTGTACCCACCGTTAATAAGGATTGTCTGGCCTGTCATCCACCAACCCTCGCTGGCCAAGAAGCGGATCCAAGGGACGATGTCAGGGAGCTCAGTGAGTCCACTCTTGGTGTGACCGGACAGAGCAGCGGCTGTCTTGTGGTAGGCAACCGCATCAGCTCCCTCGGCAGGGTAAAAGAAAGGAGTGTCCATAGGACCAGGGCCGATAGCAGTGACAGAGATACCACGCTCACCAAACTCCTTGGAAGCGGCGCGAGTGAAGTGCTCGACTGGGGCCTTGAGACCAGCGTAGGCAGCGTAGAAGGGGGTGTAAGCTCCCAGCAAAGAAGTAACAACAGAAACAATTTTGCCATTATCAGCAACATTCTTTCCAGCCTCCTTAAGGAAGAAGAAAGCCGACTTGGAATTGACGTTGCTCATAATGTCGTACTCCTCCTCGGAGATCTCAGTGATAGGCTTCTTGAGAACCTTTCCAACGGTGTTAACAGCGATGTCAATCTTGCCAATGGCCTTGACAACATCATTGAAGAGTTTCTCCATGGCGCCAGCGGTTGAGAGATCAGCCTGGAAAGCATAGGCCCCAGCGCCAGCCTCTTTAATTGCCTTCACAGTTTCGTCAGCATCCTTGCGACTGGGTTCACTGTTGTAGTGAATTGCAATGGCCTTAGCACCGTTTTTGGCGAGGTCGCGAGCGAGCAAGCCGCCAAGGTTTTTGGCACCGCCAGTGATAAAGACAGTCTTCCCTTTGATAGTGTGGTCGGTCATGATGTTGATGTACCTAAAAGCCGGGAATGAGCCCTTTTTATATCAATTGCACGCGACATACATGTGTTCGAGCCGTCTGGTAGGGTTGTGGGAGCAACTGCATCAGGACGCATAGTGCATAACGGCAATTTGACGAGAGTTTAAGGCAAATTTCTCGAGCGAAAGCTCGCTCAGTGGTTTAAGGGAAATACATGGTGCATTCTTCACTGGTTGGCCGCTCAAAGCACCTTTGTTGTTGCTGTTGAACTGAGCTAATATATAAATTACACATAGAGATACAGCGCAGTTGATGCATGGTCCATGCATAGTGAGGGATATTACATAAGAAAAAAGTGGCGGTTGGATGGCGCTGGTCGATATGATTTCTAAAAAATGTCGGGGGCCCGCGAGGGATTACTATAGGCTGCGCCAAAGGGGAGAAGAATAACCTGATTTCGAACCCAAATGCATTTTTATGCTTAGTTGTTGTATAATTGCTTCAATAGCCCCAAAAAATCGCACGTTTTCATCCAATTTTTTGACGTTTTACTCCACATAGACTTGACGCATATAAGATCTCGTACTAACTTTGATCAAGGAGAACGATTGCAGTAGACCTATCGAGATCGCGTTGACGCCTAAACTGGAACTGTATCTAAATGTCCCGCCAGTTAACATGATATAGAGGCTACATCCAATACATTTATTATGCACATATATGCAAGGTTGGTGAGGCTTCATGTGAGCTGTGCATAGGGTGAAAAAGCTTCATTAACTCAATAAGCGAGCCAAGATTCAAAAGACCAGCTACAACAGAATTCAAAATTTGGTTTTGCGAACACCCCACCCCACTTTTCCACCGGCACTCCATTTGACCCCCTAGACACCTCTAAAGCCCCAGACCAGTTCTTACTCAGCATGTCCATTCAAACGTCAAGCGAAGAAACGGTGCGTGGAACAAATCTCGTTAGCGCGCACTCACACATCAACGGGCTGGGAATCGAGAACGATGGGATCGAGCCCCGCGAGCAGAGCCAAGGAATGGTCGGCCAACTCACCGCTCGCAAGGCTGCAGGCGTCGTCCTGCGCCTTGTCAAGGCAGGAAAAATCGCTGGCCGCGCCGTCTTGATCGCTGGTCCTCCCAGCACAGGAAAAACTGCTATTGCCACTGGAATGGCCGCAAGTCTCGGCAAGGAGACCCCCTTCACATCTATTTCTGGAAGCGAGCTGTTCAGCCTCGAAGTGAGCAAAACCGAGGCCCTTACTCAGGCTTTCCGGAGATCCATTGGCATCAAGATCAAGGAGGAGACCGAGGTCATTGAAGGTGAGGTTATTGAGATCCAGATTGACCGCTCCATCACCGGTGGCCACAAGCAGGGAAAACTTACGATCAAGACCACTGATATGGAGACTATTTACGAGCTTGGTACTAAGATGATTGACGGGCTTAGCAAAGAGAAGGTTGTCGCCGGTGACGTCGTTTCTATTGACAAGGCCAGCGGCAGAGTAACCAAGTTGGGCCGCTCCTACTCACGTAGCCGTGATTACGATGCTATGGGCGCCGATGCCAAATTCGTTCAGTGCCCCCAAGGTGAGCTGCAACGTCGCCGCGAGGTTGAGCATACCGTGAACCTTCACGAGATCGATGTCATCAACTCACGGTCCCAGGGCTTTTTGGCCCTTTTCAGCGGTGATGTGGGCGAAATTAGAGCGGAAGTTCGCGACCAGATCAACACAAAAGTCGCCGAATGGAAGGAAGAAGGCAAGGCCACTATCATCCCTGGTGTATTGTTTATTGACGAGGTCCACATGCTCGATCTTGAATGCTTCAGTTTTATTAATAGAGCCTTAGAGGACGAGCTGGCTCCTATTGTTATTATGGCCACAAACCGCGGTTTCACCAACATTAGAGGCGCCGAGGACCAGAAGAGCGCCCACGGTATCCCTACTGATCTATTGGACCGCACTGTCATTATCCACACAAAGGAGTACTCGGGAGACGAGATCAAGCAAATTTTGGCTATTAGAGCTCATGAAGAGGAAGTTGACCTTCACGAAGATGCTCTGGCAATTCTTACCAAGATCGGCCAGGAGGCCTCTCTTCGATACGCCGCTAACCTGGTCGCCACTGCCAGCGCCGCTGCTGCTAGAAGAAAAAGCCAACAAGTCGAGGTTCAAGATGTCACACGTGTTTTCAGCCTCTTCTTGAACCAGCAGCGCAGTGTGCAGTATCTCAATGCTCAAAATGACGCCACCGCCATGGACACCGCATGAGCAGGCCAAGTGTCACTCAGTGACGGTAATATAACTGTATAAAAAATGTCTGTATAATCAACAATGTTTCATTTGATACTAGAAATCTAAGCTCGGCGGACGGGTGAACGCTCAGCGCCACTGTCGGAGCCGGTGTAATACAATAATAGCGCACCGTACAAGTGTTTGTGCCTCAGAGCGAGTCTTGAGGCAATAAAGCAACCAGCACTACAAACAGGTGGCGCTTGTGATCTATATAGGCTTTTGTAGTTGAGCTCTGGTTGTGAATGCAATGTTCATCGACTTTGCCGCTTTTCAGCACTTTCAAAGTCAGAGTCGGAGTCAGAACTAGAATCTCCTTCGCCAACACTTGATGCACGCCGCTTAAAGGTGTTTACTGAAAACGGGCTGAGACAAAAGTCAATGTCTTCGGAATCAGATTCATTTGGACCTAACAATTGAAGGGGATATTGCACACTTTGTGAGGACTCTGGACTTTGATCATTCTCACGTCGATGAGGGTCTTGATTTTGTTCTTCGGATGGACTAGAATCTAATGCGTTGCTGGGCTCTATCAAGGTGGGTGGTGGTACATCTATCTCTCCACCTTCTTCGTACTGTAACACTATGTCGTCAGAGTCGGAATCGGTGTCTGCATTGGAAACAAGCGGGGGCGGGTCATCTTCAGAAGGAGACGCATCATTTACATCAATGACATAGTCATCCTGTTCTTGCTTTTCACCTTCTCTATAGTCCCAATGTCGGGGTACCATGTGCTGAGAGGATGAAGGCAACCAACACGTCTTATATCTGTGTATGGGCATACTAGAGAAAACTGAAATGCACGAACATTACACATCCTGCAGGCTACAGGACCAGAACTGACTTATTCATGCGTAAAATGCATATGGATGCAGAAGAGATACATCTGCATGCACTACAAGACATAAACGCGGCCGGAAACCAATTTCCGAGCTGAATTGCACCGAGCACATATAATCACAGAAAGCTATTTGTTTGATTTATTTACAAATCAAAGCTTAGCGACGCGAGACGTGCGTTCCCTTGCCCGCTTCAGGGGCAAATTTTCCAAATATAGATTCAGCTATTGAGCAAGATCCAAGGGTGTAAATTTGCGGCCAAAAATCAATTCTGTGTATAAACCCATGAATTTTTTCAGCGATTGAATGGCTACAGAAATTAACAAGTGCAGTTTTTCACGGAGGTGGTGGCAAACTGCACTGTTGCAGAGTTGTTTTCGCTTAAATAAATGTAAATCAGTATGCTTTTATAAACAAAAAAACATATAAAAGTGCAATTGAAAGAATATGCTATTACATTCTAATAGATCTAATGTTTTTAGATTGGCCACTGTCAAGACCGAACTCGGCCCCTAAACCGTTAAGAACTTGCAGTTGCATAAACTGTGGCTTAGGAGATTTTGTGGCTAAGTAGTGCTAATCAATTAGTGATAGCGAAGTCAGACATTCGAGGTTCGTAGAAAGCAGTGGGTCTATCTCGGGCCGCTAAATTCTCGGCTATCTTCAGCGTACCATGACACCATTTACTGATCCTGATTGTTACATGTATTTTTGACGTTAGAGATTGAAGCATTTTCAGTGAGTCATGTGCACATGATAGCTTTAGTTAGCACAGTGACATTCCTGGTTGATCGCCTGACCCCGGCAGCCGGCGATCATGTAGCTAATTTAAGATTGCGTTCCGCATCACTATATTGTATATAAAACAAGTACAATTCTCTCGTTTAGCCGCTTCCTCTCGTATTAAGGATCAGGGCAATAATCATACCGTACAGCCCGAGGACCTCAGCGAAAATGAGGATCAAAACAATACCAACAAACAAGCGGGGCTCGAGCATAAGCTTGCGAACACCTTCATCACCAACCACGCCGATGCAGTAGCCAGCAGCGAGGGATGCAAAGCCGACGCACATGCCGCACGCTAAATGCATGAATCCGTTGAAAAGTGTGTACGATTCTGAAGGGGCGAGGGAGCCAGCGATGAGAACTGAGACGACCAATCCGTAGACGGCAAGAATACCGCTCATAATGACTGGAATTAGCGACTTCATGATGAGTTCGGGCTTGAAGGTACCGATACCGGCGATTCCGATACCACTTTTAGCAGTGCCAATACCTGCGCCCGCGGCACTTAGAACTAGAGCGCTCGCGCAGCCCATGAACCCAAAAAAGGGCGCAAAGACAGGTGCGTATTCTGACATTGGATGATGAAGAACAGGGGGCGACGCGGGGGGGTCTTAGCATTGGGGTATCAACTGGTACTAATTGGAGGGCAACAAGAGTCGCTAGTTGAGGGTCCAAGGAGAGGGCAAATTTTTTCAAATTGAATTTTAAAAAGTCAGAGCGCCTGGATTTAGTTGTTTCAGCTAGGCCGTTGCAAGGGTTCCTGGCTTTCAGTCCTTAAGGGTTATCGATAGGTATTGAATGATCTTGCGAGATGATTGGATCAATGGCGATAATACAAAACAAAATGATTTAATTACTTTTTTTAATCGACAACGCAGTGGCACTAGCCTGGTAGCAGCTTCGCCCTTGCAGTTCAATGCTATTTTATTGATTATTTATCCATCCTTATCTGAACAACGTGATAGCGCTTGAGCTTCTCCTGGGTGTAAAGGGTTAGGGTAGCAAGCTCGTGGTGATGAATTTTAAACACTAGTACAGCGAACTAGCGACCCCAAAATCAATGTAACTACTCAAGTTATGAGTATTTACTCGGCAGACAAGCATCGTATGTACATTGTGGCTTCTGTTATCGGAGAAATGTGTATGTTACAGAAATTGATAGACAATGCCATAAAATTTGGTACAAGCTAGACCTAGTTCTCCAAAATAACCTATTAATGTACTCGTTTCTCAACCTTTTCCTGCGCTTGTAGAATTTTTCACTTGTGCCCCCACCCTCGGGAACCATTTAAGGGTTGGGGTTGTGGCAGTGCGTCAAGCGAGGTCTGAAGCGGCAAGAATGCCACAAAAGCCCTGAAATTTTGGTCGAAAAGCTGCTATGATTCGATACCACAACATCAAAATATAACATTGGGGAGACTGTTTCAGCTCTGGCCGGTTTCGGCCTCCGCACCTTCTAAACGCGCTATGACGTCACCGCAGTGACTCACTTATATAGTGATCTCCACTTTATTTCACTCTAATGGTCACCAAGGTTCTTTTGCTCGGTTCTGGTTTTGTTGCCAAACCCACTGTTGATGTGCTTAGCGCTGACAAGGACTACCAAGTCACTGTTGCCTGCCGCACCCTTTCCAAGGCCAAGGAGCTCGCTGGATCCCGTGCCGCTAGCATCTCTGTTGATGTTTCCGACTCCAAGGCTCTTGATGAGGCCGTTGGAGCCCACGATCTCGTTATTTCCTTGATCCCTTATATCCATCACGCTACCGTCATTGAGAGTGCCTGCCGCCAGAAGAAGAACGTCGTTACTACTTCGTACACTTCTCCTGCCATGCTTGCCCTTGAGTCCAAGATTAAGGAGGCTGGCATTGTTGTTATGAACGAGATTGGTCTCGACCCTGGTATCGATCACTTGTACGCTGTCAAGACCATCGAAGAGGTTCACAAAGCCGGCGGTAAGATTACCAGCTTCCTTAGTTACTGCGGTGGTTTGCCCGCTCCCGAGGATAGCGGCAACCCCCTTGGTTACAAGTTCTCTTGGTCCTCTCGTGGTGTTCTTTTGGCCCTTCGTAACTCTGCTCGTGTCTACCGTGACGGTAAGATTCTTGACATTGACGGACCTGATCTCATGAACTACGCCCGTGAGTACCCCATTTTCCCCGGTTTCAACACCGTTGGCTACCCCAACCGTGACTCTACTCCTTACAAGGAGCGCTACAACATCCCTGAGGCCCAGGACATTGAGCGTGGTACTTTGCGTTTCGGCGGTTTCCCCCAGTTCGTTAAGGTCCTTGTCGACTTGGGCTTCCTCAGCGATGAGGCTTCTCCTCTTTTCAAGGAGGCCAAGCCATGGAACGAGGTCTTTGCCAAGTTTATTGGTGCTTCCTCTTCCTCCGATGCCGACCTCATCAAGGCCATCGACTCCAAGGCCAAGCTCAACACCCCTGAGCAGCGTGACCGCATCATCTCTGGTTTCCGTTGGTTGGGTCTTTTCTCTTCTACCCCTATCACTCCCCGTGAGAACCCTCTTGACACCTTCTGCGCTACTCTTGAGCAGTTGATGCAGTTCGAGAAGGGTGAGCGTGACCTCGTCATTCTCCAGCACAAGTTCGGTATCGAGCACAAGGATGGCAAGAAGGAGACCCGCACTTCTACTCTCGTCGCTTACGGTGACCCCACTGGCCAGGAGGGTGGCTACAGTGCCATGGCTCGCCTTGTCGGTGTTCCTTGCGCTGTTGCCGTCAAGCAGGTTACCAACAAGGTTGGTGCTTTCGCCAAGCCCGGCATCTACGCCCCTGTTACTCCTGAGGTTGCCTTCCCTCTTTTGGAAGAGCTCAAAAAGGACCACGGTATCGAGCTCATCGAGAAGACCGTTGCCTAAAAGAATGTGTCTATAGATTAAAAAAATATATTACAGTCAGATATATGTCAAACTCATTTGCCCATGTTCAGGCGGTATCAGAATGCAAACAGCGTCTTGTATTGCAAAACGCGCGCACCCAGCGTCTCCCAATCGGCATTCTCGATCCAGAGTTTGTCGATGCTTTCAAGCTTTGCAAAAACCGAAGCTCCTTTCCAGGCAACCGTACTTGCATCGAGCTCTTTTGGCAGCGCCATAATGGCGGGCTCCTCAAAGTCTGGGAATTTTTTGTTTGTCCACATTCCGAGACGGTCGGCAAGCAATTTGTCGAATCCAGGGAAATGTGCAGCTCCACCACCAATTACGAGGATATTCTCAAAGAAGTTCTTGGCTGATGAACCATTTCTTTCAGCGATCTGATAAATAGATTGGATAATTGCCTTGTCGAGAGGAACATAAGTGGCCTTGCGAATATCCGCTTCCTCGGCAGCTATTTGCTGCTCGGCAGTCTCCTTAGCAGCAGAAACGGCTCTGCCCTCAGAGGGGACAGGCGTTGCTTGACGAGACTCTTCGTCTTCGTCGTCCTTGACCTGAATTCTTTTGCGATAGTCTGAATCCTTCCCGTGATCACCAAATACTGTGGATCCAAACAAACAGTTTAGTTGTGCATCACTGATAGGATCATCATAGCGGCCATCATAAATGTTTTCTGCAGCCGGGACCAACCGGTGTCTCTGCTGGAGTTTGGTTGCAGCTGTGTCAAACAAAATCTCTGGGTAGAACAGCCCTAATATAGGCAACATGACTTCATTGTAGATTTTGAACTCGTATTGCTGGGATGATTTTGGGCGACTGTAGATAAAAGACTCGGTGTGAACAGCAATGGCCTCATCATTAGCTGTACACAACTGTTTCTTCAATGCGTTGGCCGCGGCATAGTCAATGGGATCAGTCAGGTCCAAATTGACAGGGAACTCGACACGCTTTAGCAACTGTACAAAAAGCTGTGTAATATCATCGCCGCCGTATTTGAGGTTAATTCTGGAGTCCAACATGGACATGCCTTCGTCAATACAAGAAATAGATGTAGTTTGAGCCCCCACACTAACAATACAAGCAGTGGAGAGTCCTACACCAAAAGTTGCAGCCATCGCTTCTTGTACAACAGCAATTTTGCCAATACCCGTATACCTCACCAACAGGTCAATGTACGCATGCACGACCGCCTGCTCGTACAAATCGGGGATAACAAGCACGCAGGCGTATTCTTCGAGTTCATTTTTACTCAATTTGAGGATTTTGAAAATGAGGTGCTCGAAAATAAGTGACAAGTCTCCATATAACTGCTGCACAGTGTCATAAGACTCATTAAAGGTGCCATGCTGGATTGGCCATTTTAAAGTGTAGAGGGAGGGGTCAACTTGGAGATTGCAGACCTCCAAATCGGCTTCTGAAGCAAACTCTTTGTGAATCTGGGACTCCTTCGGTTCCTGGCGAGAGTTGAACGACTGTACCGTCTTGAGGCCGTTGGTGTCGACTTCGCGTTTATAAAAATCCATTCTCTCGGCGAAATCGCGCTCAACTTTCTCGTACGCGGCCATCTCGGCCTCCCCCTCGAAATCGCTATCGCCATCGTCGTCCAGGTCCTTCTTTTTGGGCTCCGTTTTGACGTGTTTGCGCGCAACACACATCGGCAGCGTCTGCGGCTCTGTGTCTTCGATCATCCCGACCTGAATGTTTCGAGACCCAGGAACCATCACAAAGATTTTCTCTTGGTCCAGTTTGCTCGGTTTCTCGACCCTATTCACTAGTAATTGCGTATCACGCTTGAGATAGTCTGTATAGTAGTTCTTTTGGTTGATTGCCGGGGATGCCTTGAACTTGGTGAACTTGAGATTATTCTCCTGTTTGTAAACATCCTTTTTGCGCTTATTGGATTTCTCTGCGGCCATATTTTAGCGTTCAACTTGTAGACGTTCCCTGTCACCACTTGTCGCCCCAACTCTTGAGCGCTCCCTTGATCACAGTATCAGGGTTGGAGCCACAAACCACTGATGTGTGGGGCGTGCCCTGTGACTAAGCGGGTTCTCAGCTTTCCTCGCCCTGATCTGTGCCAAGAAAACCGCTGAAAAACGCCGAGCCTAAGCCGACGCGTGCACATGTGAACCTCATATTCATTGATGTCATAACTGTTTCAGATCTAGGTGAACCCGAGGGTGGTTTTTTGAACCCTTATTCTAACACTCGACTTCGCTGTAAAAGTAATTTAACGTAGTTGTTAATATGAAAAAAGAGCTATTATTGATCAGTTTATGCAATTGTAACCAGTTTAATCTCGTGTCCTTCAAAGCCTGGACCTCGGTGGCCGTTCAACGGGCTGAAGGGCCTCATAGATCACACTGACATGTGAGCACATACTGGAACGTTTTGAGGTACAACTTTGCATCTCGGAACGTCTTTTTTTAGCAGCTTAACGTATCCGATAAAGTGCATATGATAACGATAGTTTAATGCATCATTTCAACGGTCTAGCGGCGTCGGCATAATGAAATGCCCGCCCGAGGCTAAAGTGGGTTTATTGTTGCACTGCCACGATGGTCTACATATTGATGGGCCAATTCATTGAATGACCTGCGCTTCTTGATACTCAAAGACTCACAGTTATTAAACACTTAATTAAGTCCCTGGATCGCTCATGCAGGTTTAGGTTTGTCGAGCGATGCGAGACGTTTATGTATTAATGGTGCCGTTCGGCTTAAAAGAGTGTAGTCAGTATATGCAATTACTAGCTATCAAGGTGCCCAACTAGAATTGGAGCCAGAGTATCGGTAGTGCACACTCACTGCGCGAGAAAGAGGATCAATGCCGCCTAGAGAATGCGATATATTAGGAATCCAAGTCCATTCGGGTAAAGCGCCTATCTCAATGCTCCAGCAGTCAAGTTTCCCCAGAGCACGGCTCTCAATTTGGCATGGATATCGTCACCCAGGTTTCCTAGTTGGTCGCACAAACCCAGCCACAATGTGACCTCGGTCTTGATTGGGGGGCACGATGAACATCGAAAAGGGAGTTATACCCCATTATCTTCTAAAATTTAACGACTTGGCAGTTAAATTACTCTAGAGGCGTTCACTTGTTGACGTTTATTTTGATGCATACATCGTGCAGGGGCGCGCATATGCATGTATGAATCCACGTGAGAAGCAATGATTAGTTGCCGAGCTTAAGTACTCCAATACTTCTGAGAGCTCTAAATAATTGATAAATATACGTAGTCTGTGGTTGGTTTCCAGGCACTGCCACTAAATTGTTGTTTCATAATACAAAAATCCAGCTGCACTTTTCGTTTCGGGGTTAGGGCCCTGCAGACCAACTCCCAAATTTCGAATCAAGCCACATGCGTGGAGAGCTGGGGCCGTGGTAATTGCCCCAAAAGTCATTGACCCAATATAGTATCGATATAAACCAGTAACAAGGGCGCTCAAGTGTACTAGTGAAATTTTGTACTCACACATCCCAGTAAAGAGATTCCGGCAAAAGAAGAGGCGGATCTGCATGAGCAGGCCGCTCGGTTAAGCACCCAGGTCAGGTGCAAAAGTACGGGACAAAACTGATGTACCGAAATGATTCCAAATAGTCCATAGTAATATCGGAGCTCTTTTGTGTACGAAAAGACGTTGTTTGCACCCCGAGACTGACTCGCTGCATCACTATTTATTATTCAATTTTTTTTCGGTCCACCGATTTGAAAGCATGCAGACGCATGTTAACACATATATAATGCGTGAAGCCCCATGCCAGGACACATCACGAACGATGAGTGAGAAGACCAACGTCACTCTCAATGACAACGAGAAAGACAGTTTGCGCAGAATCCCCACTGCCTCTGGATCAGAAGTTGATGCTGATGTTGAGCAGCTGCGCACAACCAGAACCATCTCCCGGCGCATGACCCACCAGGAGGAAGACGAGCTATCTCGTATCCTTACTGGTAATTCCAAGAAAACCGGCCCTCTCCCTCCATTTGGTCCCCCCGGAACCGAATTACCCCCCATCCCCAACAACCCGGAATCTTATCGCGTATCGTTCCCCAGCGAAGATGATCCAGATATCGCTCTTAACTGGTCCCTCAAGAAGAAGCTCGTCTCGTGCATTGCCCTCAGTTTTGCTACTTTGATGGTCGCTTGGGGTTCTGCTGTTTACGGTGCAGCGATGCCTGTCATCGAGAAGCAGTTCCACTTGGGCATCACACCCGCTGCCCTCGGTATCTCGCTTTACGTTCTTGGTTTCGCATTTGGTCCCATTGTCTGGGGTCCTTTGTGTGAGCTCCTTGGTCGTAAAGTTCCCTTGGTTGTCGGTATGTTTGTCTTCTTGTGCTTTACCTTCGCTACCGCAACCGCCAAGGACACCCAAACACTAATGCTTTCCCGTTTCTTTTCTGGTGCATTTGGTGCCGCCACTTTCTCTATCATTCCAGCCATTTTCGCCGATATGTTTAGCGCCGGTAGCCGTGGTACCGCCTCAGCCGCTTTCTCTTTGGCCGTTGTAGGTGGTCCCATGATCGCTCCTGTCGCAGGTGCCTACATCGTCAACAGTTATCTTAGTTGGCGCTGGACCATGTACATTACAGGTATCGGCAGTGCTGCTGCGTTTGTGGTCATGTTGTTCTGCTACAATGAGACTTACCAGCCGTTGATCTTGTCTAAACGTGCCGCAGAGTTGAGAAAGCGCACTGGAAACTGGGCTATTTACGCCCCTCACGACAATGTCGAGCTTGATATCTCCAAAATTGCTACTCAGAGTCTTTTGCGTCCTATCCAGATGCTTGGCTCCGAAGTCATCTTGACACTCATCTCTCTTTACAATGGATTTGTTTATGCTTTACTTTATATGTGCTTGGAAGCCCTTCCTATTATCTTCGCCGGTTACGAGTTCAAGGGTGGAAACATTATGCTTCCCTACATTGCAATTTTCGTTGGCGCAGCTATCAGTTGTGTCATCTATACTTTTGTGTTTGAGCCCATGTACAACAGGGCTCTCGCCAAGAGTGGCTTCCCTGTCGTTCCGGAGGCTCGTTTGCCACACATGATGCTTTCTGCCGTTGTGTACACCATCTCCATTTTCTGGCTCTTCTGGTGCGGTGCTTACCCCAAGACTCCTGAGCACCCCAACGGAGTTCACTGGATCGCTCCTACAATTGCCCTCGCGCTCTTCGGCTTTGGATTTATCGGTCTTTTCTTGCCAGTTATCAACTACATCATCGACTGCTATCTATTCCTCGCTGCCTCAGCCATGGCCGCTAATACCTTCTTGCGTTCGATCATGGCTGCTGCTTTCCCTCTGTTCACATCCCAAATGATTCACAACTTGGGTATCCAGTGGGCAGGTACATTGATCGGATGTTTGGCTGCTCTTATGACACCTGTGCCCTTCTTGTTCTACATTTACGGTGCGAAGTTGCGCAGTCGCTCGAAGTATGCATTTAACTTGGCCGACTCCAAACCCTCCGAATAAATGATTGCATCTCTTTAATATAATCCTAATTGCATATAGCATTCATAGCGATATTCGTTCGCCTTATTATGTCCTCGCCCAATACACTA
Organism: Wickerhamiella alocasiicola; assembly: GCA_022577715.1. Lineage (NCBI taxonomy): Eukaryota > Fungi > Ascomycota > Dipodascomycetes > Dipodascales > Trichomonascaceae > Wickerhamiella > Wickerhamiella alocasiicola. Next base: position 29,594 of record JAKIRU010000059.1, read on the forward strand.
ACATTCATGGTGATAAATTGTTTGAATCGGCGAGACGCGCAGTTAACAGTGTTCACATTTTATTTTTCCGTAAAATTACTACTAGCCGCTAACTAGGCGTATATTTCTATATACTCTCTGGCGTTATCCGGCAGCAATAATAGTCCGTTTTTAGAAGTCTATGTGGTTCTTGAAGTGGACGTAGTCCTGCCAAGGGGAAGTAATCCTCGCCCAGCGGCACTCTTTCCAGTACACGCCAATTCCATAGTAGAACTTAGCCATCTCTTCATGCCATCTAGTGCGCGGTTCTTCTTTCTTGAGATCTCTGTAGTCTTGATACATCTCAACCCAGCTAGTATACTGGATCTTAAAGTCTCTCGGTCTCAGTATCTGCATCTGAAGTTTCATTAAAAAATAATTAATCTAGATCTTGACAATTTCAACTTTTGTTCTTTCCACTACAGATCCCTCTCCCTCGCCGACCCAGATTTTGGCGTAGGTTCCAGCCGCGGTTTGTTCTGCCAGCTTGCCAGGGTTCAGACACAATACGCCTTTGGCTGGATAAATCATAGATCCGAGCTTCGACACGGCAATCATGATCTGAGGGGTCTCCTCAAAGACTAATTGGTGCATGTGGGGGATATCAATCTTAACTTCACCTTTGGGCGGTGGGAGGATGGGATACAGAGACCGTTGATCCACCAGAAGATCCCAAACATGCTCTAGTGAAGAGATGGGCTCCTCAAAGATAGTACGACGGACATCCTGTAATGTGTCCACGCTAGTCACTGCGATTTTGGTGTCATTAACGCTGAAATACCCAGGATTGGATGCACACTTGCAGTCATTAGGAATGGCTAGCGTATTTTTGGCCAAGGGAGGTTGAGGAAACGGAATATGCCCTCCTACTTCGTCATTCATGCCTGGAACTAAAATGCAAGGCACCCTTAACTTTCTCAGAAACGGGGTAACTTTCTGCTTAAAGATATCGGGGAGACTTTTGGCGTTTCCGACATCTCCTGATATAATGCAAGGGTGTTTAGGGTCGATAAATGGTCCCACGAGTACCAAAGCTGATGGGTTCGCCGTGTTGGCTTCCTCCACTAGATCTCGAAGGGGACCGAAACTGAGGTCATCGACGGTGGTGAAAGGACCGGCGGCAACCATCAAGAATGTGTTGCGGTTTTTATTTTCAATGACGGGATTAGGAAGAGTGAACACCTCTTTTGCAACAAAGCTCTCGCCTGTCGGATTATTGCCCTTGAATGCAACAAGTTGGCCCGGAAAGAAAGAAAAAGTCTTGAGCTGCTCGACGTCTACATGGACCTGAGTTCCCGCACCAAACCTGTTTGCGCTTTGTAGGAAAATAGTCTCTGAATTAAGCTTTCCTTCATTGACGATACGTCCAATGGCCCATTTCTCCTGCTGCTCGGTAAGAAGCGGGTTACAGATATCGTCATCAACAAACCCGTAATGGTCCTGCATTTTCTGCAAGAAAACTTCAATGTGGTTGTCGATTGCTTCTGCCGCTTCTCTTATTTTCACATACATGGTCCTGTAGTCTGGGGCTTGGGCGATCTCTACGGTGGACTCATTGGCATCACATTGACTTGTTCCAAATGACTTGACAACTGTTCCTTGGTCTTCGCGAGTAGAATATACGTCATAGGCAGGGGAAGGGATATCACTCGAGAGCTGCGGCTGGGTTTTGTGGTGTGATTTAGGGCTCGCAGGGGTTCGTTTCGGCAGGACGCGGGCTGTTTTAGGGGTGCTATATTTGGCTCGCTTCGATTGACGGGTGGCCTCGGCGACTAAATGCTCTTGGAACCGCTCTAAACTGGCCTGGTTCAGCTCTGGCTCGGCGGCTTGGTTCATCACCCAGGCCTCCCACTTGTACTTGAGGTCACTTGAAGTAACTCCCATGGAGTTTTTGATCCCTTCGACCTGGGTTTTCAGCTCATCGGGAACTTTATCGAAATCCATAGGACGCGTTGGTGATTATTCGCGACCTCAAAGGGCTAAATGCACTTTAATTACGCGTTGCTTACGCGCTTCTCCCAGCCGCTACTAGCAGCTCAAAGGGTTTACTCAGAATTCACTATTTGGCTACTCAGCCCTGTAAGCAGTGTGAAGGGAAGCGGTTTGTATATACGCTAGTTGATTAAAATGTCATAGTTATCAGTATAATCCCGGATCATCGAAAATTGATGTGTGTACGCTCAGCGTTGCACCTCAGCTTCGATACCTCTACACTAGAACTTTAATATTGTGATTTAGCTATAAATCTGTTTGATAACATATAGATAACACTTAGCTGCCATGATTCTGAACGGCGTCGAGGGCAGAAAGCATCGACTCGCAGCCACGGGCAACAAGAATGTTAAGGGCGCGGATGTTCCTTGCCAGAGTGATAATGACGTCGGTGCAAAACCTCTGGGCTATTATTCTAAAATTGATCTGGAACAGGTTGTATTCCTGCTGCCATTGTGCGTGGAATTCCGCAAGAACTGCTCTTTCGTTGGTATCACTGGCGGCCGCCTGTCTCTTACGGAGCTTCTCTAGACGTTCGCTCATTTCGTGAGATTTGTGCTCAAGGAAGCCAAGACTGAGAAACCTCTCATTTGCAGCATAAGCTCGGCGCATATATTTGAGTACTTTCTCTTCCATGGGACCAAAAATTGCGTCCACCTCTGCACCCAACTCTTGGGCTCGAGGGTTTTGGTTCTGAGAGAGAATTAAGGAAATAACCTTCAGAGTATTTCTCAGCTTGGCAAACATTATTTCGTACGCTGCTACAAGCGCGTTGTACCGCCTTCGCTGAACTTTGAAAGACTCGGGTCGGTTCAAGAGAAGGTTCTTGGTGTCGATAATGGCGGACTTTGCATTGAACTTGATGCTTTGATTGGAGGTGTTGTTTGAGGACTGCGTAGCAATCGTAAATGCTGGCGAAGTTATGGGGGAGTCCTCCATGAGTGAGAACGCTATGTCGCACAACAATGTGACAGATGCTTTGACTGTTTTAGGAGCGTGAAAATTGTGCTCTTATGATCGGGAAGCCATGATGACCGTGAATTAGTGCATAAATACTACGATGACAACACCCAATAGGTTCTACGCTGTTCTGGTCTCGTGCACTGAAGAGCCCATGCGCGTCCAATGCCACTAATGGCGAGGGCGAGCGAGGGCGTATCACTCTTGTAGTGCAATTCAATTTCATTTGAAACTAGAGTACAAAACCAATCAATCAAATATATACACGTGATGCCTCTTTTTCGTACACTCCGAGACAACTCTTTAATGCAGAATGTGATATATACGTTTATGGTTTATGTATTTTTTCCTTTACACAATCTTAGCGTTGAGGACATGTTCTGATGACCATGGCCTTGAATATGAGCGTACAATTGCCCTTAGCCGCTAAATTAGCGATATCATAGGCAAACTTGTAGGTACAATTTGAAGGGGCCAATTATTGAGTTATTCAAGCCCCATTTTCACGCTGCAATGAATCAGAATACAGTTGTTTTTGGTGCCTCCTGCGTCTAAAAAGCCCGCCCAAATATGCCGTGTATAACATGTTGCAGACTCGCTGGTAGGGAATCCAGAGGCAGGGAATACCGAGACTCGAGCAGGACTGACGACGCTTGCTACGCTTAAAACCGCCGTACGACGTAGCTAGCCCCAGGCAGCGTACTTTTGGCCCCAAAAGCATCTGACTGAGAAATAAACCGGGCAGTGACCGGACCCTCAGCAGGCGCAGCCTTCTTTGGCCTCCGGTTCCACGGTGACGTCCACGGTTTCGGTTACAGGGGGTTCCTTGACGGCGTCCATTCCTGCAAGCTCTTTGGCGATCTCCTTGAATAGTAACTTGACATTATGGCCTGCTTTAGCCGACGTCTCCATGAACAGGGCACTGACTTGCTTGGCCTTGTCCTCGCCTTCTTGGGTGGTCACGACCCTTTGGTCATTAAGATCGTACTTGTTCCCCACAAGAACAATCATCGCTTGCCCCTGGCGCTCGGCCTGGACCTCATCAATCCATCGTTGCGCATCGTCAAAAGATTTGCGGTTTGTGATGTCGTAGACAACAACGGCAACGTTGCTATCGCGAATATAGCTGGGAACAAGGGTATGGAAGCGCTCTTGCCCCGCAGTATCCCACATTTGTAGCCTCACGGTGCGATCTGGCAAGTAAAGGGTTTTGCTCTGAAAGTCGATACCGATTGTGGCCCGGTACTGGGTATCAAAGCTATCGTACATGAACTGTGATAGAAGCGAGGTTTTGCCCACAGACTGCTCCCCAAGAAACACAAGTTTATACTTTTCGATGGCTGCACGGGACATGTTGGAAGGCTAGTGTAAGCGTCTGGGGATAGTGTGGTGTCAGCTGTAAGGGGAGCAGCGAAGTGATGCATAAGAGGTTGTGGGTGAAGCTGGGGCTACGGTTGAATGTTTTACGTGGATTTGTGTGATTTTATGGAAAATTACAGTGCCGCCAGCAGAAGGCCACCAGCCGAGTCTCAAGGACTTGCGGCTTCCTGTCAGAGTAGTGCATCCTAGGATCCTGGTCAACCACAACATCGCATCACCGAATTTTTGAGTATTAATTATTTTTAAGATAGTCTAAACACAAACTAAACAAACCTAGTTGGCAGCAGCGGCAGCAATCTTCTTCTCGATGCTGGCCTTGCGCTCGGCAGCGGTCTTCTTGACCTGGCGGTACTTGAGACCCTCGGCCTTGTAAGCAGCCTTGTCCTTCTTGGTGGGCTGGGGAGCAGGGTTCTCACGGATCTTCTCGTGGACAGAGGAGTAGACATCCTCGAGGGTCTCGGGGGAGAGATCGTCCTTGAGGTACTGGGCGAAGATCTGCTTGTAGCGCTCCTCATCATCGTCAGCGAGCTCCTCCATGTACTCGGCAATGTGACCACCAACAATGTACTTCTGCAAGAGATCGGCGTCGAGCTCCTCAGACTCAATGTCGTAACCGGGGAAACACTTGGGGGAGTGGGGGATGTAAAGACCACCGTCAGAGGCACCCTTGAGGGCACCAAAGACACGGGCACCGCAGGTAGTGCGCTGGAGACCGACATCAAGGAAGACCTTGAAGGGGCGGGGGCCATCCTCAACAGCCTCGGTCAAGGAGAACTCACCAGAGTGCTCCTCGTCACCAGTGTAGATCTCGTCGAGGCCGAGCTTCTGGAGAGCACGGCGGGCGACAAGGAGACCAGTGGCGTAGGCAGCAGACCAGGAGCCGAGACCGTGGCTAAGACCGTAGCGCTTGAGCTCGTGGGAGTAAGCGGCAGTCAAAACAACATCACCCTGGAGCTGGGAAGAGACAATCTGGCAGGTGATGTCACGGTTGGAGAAACGAACAACCAAGCGGTACTTGGGAGTGTTGTACTTGGCCTTGTGCTGGGTGACAAGACGCTTGCGGGCGTAGTAGTCGGTCTTACCCTCACGACGACGACGGAAAGGGGTCTGGTAACGGGAGAAGTAGGCGCTAGTCTTCTGAACCTTGTGGAACGGCATTTGGATTCTATCGTCTGCTCGCGTGATTGTTTGGCATAGTTGTGCGAAATTTCATCACGAGCCCTAGATGGATGACTAAAAGGATGACTAATGCCATGGCCGCTCCCAGGCCTATAAAACAATCTTCCTCTTTAGTTTCTCTAGATATAGTGGGAAAGAACGTGCGCACGTCCGCGCAGCGTAATGTGAAGGTACGTTGATGAACATTTTTGGTCCGTGTTTCATAGGAGGCTTAAGACCCCTCATGTATGCTGACTACCATTGAACTGAGTCTAACCAAGAATTACAGTGGTTCAAATAACTTTTCTAGCAAATGTAGATTATTTAGCATCTGTTTCATCTAGTACATCTCTCTCAGCTGTGCCTAACATCGATGCATGGCACACGCGTCCACCCGCATAGATGATGCATGAGCCTGTAGGGGCTAGTGACTTGCAAGTCCACGGGATTGGGAGGTACTTTCAACCTCCAAGGTTACGAAATTGCTCTAATGTTAATAAATATCACTATGCCACCACAATGCGTCACCCACAATTACACGCTCTAGTCTATAGCATATCAGTCCCTTTGGACCGTCCCGAGTTGGGATCCATCTTGGCACTTTTAGCTCCAAATTGGATGGCCCGCTTTTTCTCTTGACAGACATTCGTTAAGCCCAGGGAAGATGCGACCTGCCGCAGCAAGATTTTAGTATCTGATTTGTCTGCCTTGACGGTCAAATCGACCTTCACGGCGTAATTAACAACACGAGAGTCGAGAAAAGGATAGCGAACCTCTTTCCCCCAATAACAACATACTCGATCGTCTCTGCCCAAGTTTCTGCTACCCAATCGGTTAAAGTCCAGCTCTAACTCAGCGGCTAATGCTTCTGGTCCTTGCTCTGCAGCTCGAGTATGGCGCGAGTATCCGCCAAACAGCTCATCAGCACCGAGTCCAGAAATCAAAATTCGGCTTTTTGACTCGGCTGTTGCTTTGGAAGCAAAGAAAAATGCGATTGCAATGCTCAAGTCCATAACCGTTTCCTTTGGATACATGAGCTCCCGTACTAAACTGTAGTGTCCCGTAGCCTCATCATAAGGAACATCGATTTTGATTAGTTTAATATCACGGTCCGTAAGAGCTTTCAGTTCTGCATGCGAGCGAATACCCAGTTTCCTATCGGGAGTGTCGAATTGGGCATTTGTGCGTTTATTCTCGAATGCAACGTTGAGAAGCTCTATTGAAACATCAGGAGGGAGTACAATATCCATGAGCCGAGTTAGTAGTGTGCAATCGAGTCCGCCGCTGAATAGAACTGCTATGCTGCCTTGATTTGAAGAAGGCATCACCATGCGTGACTTGACTGCTTGCTTCAGGATTGCAGTAAACTCATCCAACGACGCAGGTATTCCTAATTGCTGTACAGGAATAACGGCTGGTGAGCTCATCTCCTTTAGACCGCCTTCGTACCTGTAGAGGACCCCAGCTTGACATTCGATGAAGCCCTTTGCACCAAGAGAACAAACGGTGATACCTGACTCCACATCAAACAGGAGACTTCTTCTTCCTATTTTGTCACGTCCAAACCAAATTGCGGCGCCATCAAAATACGCAAACGCATATTCCCCCTCAATGTCTGTTGTAGGGCCATTGGCCAGAAACCGCTCTAAGAACCACTGTGAATCATTGCCTTCAATATCGTAAATTTGACCATTGAAGCACAGCCATTTATCCTCGAAATTCAGGGGTTGTTTGGTGAACGGTTCTCTCAAGCTCAGAACGCTTGACTCGAGAATCAGGGAACCAAACGATGTGGAAATAGATACTGAGTTGAAGTAATCTGGGCCCCGTTTTTTGACTAGCGACGTTAAGTGAGTGTTTGGCTGTGTGGAAACAAAAATTCCGCACATTTTGCTGGGGTTGAGCTGTGGTTTTGCCTACTTGTGCTTTCAAGGCTTTTCACTAGGAAAATATCCAAATCTAGTAAGCAGACTATAAGCTTGAAGGGAGACCTGTGGTTAGAGCACGTCACTGCGGCTAGCCATCCAGCTAAGACCGAGACTCTAATGTAAGGCAATTCAGTGTAGGAAAAGTCCTAGAATACTACATCCTTCGCTACGTTCATTCAAAGTTGGTCGCATTTGGTCGCATGCGCATGCATAACGCCTCAGGCTGTTGCCACAACTAGACGCGAGGCACCCTTAAGCTGTAGTATTGGCAAACCAGGTAGATACATGTAATCACCAATGGCATTTTATATTTCAATTCCACGATTCTCAAAAATCCCAACTCTCACATATTGGCTTCTTCGGTTTTTCTTGCTCTTGGTAAACAAACCCTAGCGCTATCAGTGACTAATGCCTTGCCGTTACCAAGACTGCCTTGAAATCCCTTGAACCCCGATAGACCCAACCGTCGTCGCCATGGACATCGCCGATTTCGATCCTTTGGCGCCACCAAGAAAATCACAAGATGAATCTGATGTAGATTCAGATGTCTCAGATAATGAAAGTGTCAAAAGTAGCACCGCCGAGCCCCCCAAAGTGACCAAACCTGAGCCTGAACCAACACCCGATACTAAAGCGGCCAAACCGGCACAAGAGCCGTCAGAGCCAGTGTCAACGCCTCGCAAATCATCAGTACCACACATTTCTGAGCAGCGTCCCGCCGCCGAGGAGGACCGCGCGTTCGATTTCTCGCAGTTTCTCGACCAAATGAGACTCAAACCGGCGGAACCCATTGCTCGCTACGTCAAGTCGTTCCTCAACGAGTTCCAGAAAAAGAATTGGACGGCTGGTGAGCAAGTCAAGATCGTGGCAGACTTTCGTACTTTTATTGCCGGCAGAATGCGTGAATGCCCTCCTTTCAGTACCCTTGACCAAGTAGGCTGGGACAACTGCCAAGAAGGCATTGAGAAGCTCATAATGAATCGGTTATATTCAAGAACATTCAGTCCCAAAATGCCACCTATCCTGCGTCGCCAGGACCACGAGGAAGATCTCATGCGTGATAAAGTGCTGAGCGAGAAGCTCCGGGTTTGGGGCTGGATAGAGCCTCGTCATTTGGACATTGAGCCGCGGTGCTTTGAGAACAAGTTGTTTCTTACACTTGCATGCAAGCAGATCAACAAAATTAATGAGTTCCGAGCCCCTCGCGATAAGTGTATCTGTGTACTGAACTGCTCCAAAGTTATTTGGGCCTTGATTCGCAGCGCCAAATTGGAAGGAAACGCCGACAGTTTCTTGCCGATTTTAATCTACATTCTGCTGCAAGCAAAACCCACTTTCTTGGTGTCCAACCTCAACTATGTCAACCGTTTCCGAGGCTCTAATCACATGCGCGGCGAGACCGCGTACTATTTGAGCATGATTGCCAGTGCCGTGGCCTTCATCGAAGGACTTGAGAAGAACAGTCTCAGCATTGAGGATGAAGAGTATGAACAAAAGATCGAGACCGCAGTCAAGCAGGAACAAGAACGCCCCGAGGATGAACGGCTGGACGATGTCGACGCGATTGTGCGACAGGGCAATTCTACGTCGGTTCTTAGTGCCAGTGCTGGTCTCCTTGTGGAAAGTCTCAAGAGCTACGCCAGTAAAATATTCGAGCCCGATGATGTTGATACACCTGAGCCAGCACGCACCGATAATAGCGGAGCTGCAACTCCAGAGAACCCCGAGGAGCTTGCAGCCAAACAGGCGTCTGCCGAGGAGTACAGAGCACGCCAACTCCAAGAGAAGGAGTTCGCACAGACTCTTGACACTCTAAAGCAAATGTTCCCCAATTTGGACGGCGAGGTTATCGAGGATGTGGTGCGAGAGAAAGGAGTACGACTCGGTGCTGCAATTGATGTCTGTTTGAGTCTAAGCGAGTAATGAAGTGATTTAATAGTGTTGTATACATGAAATCTATAGAGGAGACTCTAAACTTAATTAGAATGTTTGTATTATACCCATGCAGGAGATTGCATGCATGTGCATAATTGAGGGTATAAATCCGCCACTCCCGCCACAGTAAAATTTCAACCTAGCTACCAAATGAAACAACTTGATTTTGGCCCGGATGGAGAGCAAGACAAGTTAACCATCAACAGAAAATTCGCCAAAAAATTCGAGTTCAACAAGTCCCGCGAGGAATTCCAGAAATTGCAGTCCAAATACGGCGATGAGAGCGATAGCGACAGTGAGACCGAGGACGAAGCCGGTGATCTCGTCACTGAGGATATCGAAAAGGGAATTCAAAGTGTGTTAGAAGCCATTAGAAATCAGCCTGACAAGCTCAAGGACAAGAACCTCAAGTTCTTCCCCGAAATCACTGATCAACCCGACAAGGCTCCTAAACCTAAAAAGGAGAAATCTCTCACGCTCAAGGAGTATGTACTCACTCAAAATAATGACGATGAGGAGGAGCAACCAGAGACATATGTCCAACAGCAAGGGCGTCACAAACAAGAGCTCATTGATGAGATTAACGCTCAAGACGGTGGTGAGGATGACGATGAGGACGACTTTCTCCAGAAGCGATCAAAGCAGCGTGATATCGAGCCCGTTGCATTGCCCGACCCTGAGAAAGACTCTGAAGGGTTCCTTGATGCATTTGTCAATAATAAAGGTTGGCTCAATGGCCGCGCATACGTTGACGGTGATAATAAACGCGATGATCTGCCCGAACTCGAGAGCGATGACGAGGAGTTTAACGAAATCGCTGAGAAGTATGAGAGTGCCTATAACTTCCGTTTCGAGGACCCCAAGAGTGTGGAGATTATGAGTTATGCGCGCGACCAAAACACACTACGCCGCAAGGAAGATTCGTCTCGTCGCAAACAGCGTGATAAAGAACGTCAACAGCGTGAAGAAGCAGAGAGTACCCGCAAGCGCGAGATGGCGCGTCTTCGCAAACTCAAAGTTCAGCAAGTCACCGATCGCCTCGAGCAGCTTAAAGAAGTGCTTGGAGACGATAGAATCACAGCCGAGGACCTTGAAGGTGACTGGGACGATAATGAATGGGACCAGCGTATGCAGAAATTGTTCAGTAATGAGTTTTACGAACAGGAGGATGACTTCAAACCTCAAGGTGTTGACGACTTGAAAAAAGAGTTTGGTGGACTCGATGACGATAGTGACGAGGCCAGCGAAGCAGAAGCCGAGCCCGAGAAGTCTCAAAAGAACAAAAATAAGAAGAGCAAGGAGCCTGCCCCTCAAGAGCAAAAGCCCATCACCAAGCTCTCAAAGAAGGAACTCAAACGCAAAGCAGAGGAATTTGTCGATGCCAACGATGATCTACTTAAAGACGAGGTTCAGGGCAAGCAAACAACATTCAAGTATCGCCAAGTTGACCCCGAATCGTTCGGTCTCACTACTGAGGACATTTTGCTTGCCGATGATCGTCAACTGAACATGTATGTTGGTTTGAAGAAGCTCGCTAGTTTCCGTGACAAGGAGAAGGTCTCGAAAGACAAGAAGCGCTACGGTAAGAAAAAGAGACTTAGACAGTGGCGCCAGGAAGTTTGGGGCACCGAGGACGGCCCTCCAGCTGATGCATGGGAAAAACTAAAGCATGAGCACCAACCCCCCAAGCACAAGCACAAGAAGCATAAAAAATGAGCGGTAGGACACTACAATTATAGTAGAGCTGTCCGACCTCCACAGCATAGTAAATAAAAGCGAATTATAGCGTGCTTCCAGCCTCTATATGCCGCTCGTCATAATTCACCATGAATAGTATATAATATGTATTTGTACTAGTAGGAGAATAACCAGGACAAAGTAGCCTCTTTCACTTCGAATTACTTCAAACTGCGTCTGAAACTACATAGGCGTACTTGTAGTTCCGCTCTACACTAATTCTTTGTTTACTGTGAACATTGCGCTTGCTCGGGTCCTAGGACTAGCCATGAAAATCCGAGTTCCAAGAGGGGAATTCGAGAAGATTTTCAGTAGAAGCAGCGGTCCAGGAGGTCAAAGCGTGAACAAGCTCAATTCCAAAGTCACAATCAAGCTTCCCTCGGAGAAATGGCGCACCGCATCATGGGTTCCCGAGAAGCTTCGTATCACGCTTACCGATAAGAATTTCAAGTATGTCACTAAAAGCGGATCGCTGATGGTGCAAAGTGAGAGGACGCGCTCTCAGAGCTCCAATTTGGACGACTGTTTTGCCAAGCTTGAAGAAGCGTTCCAAGAGGCGGCATGGGAGCCTAAAGAAGCCAGCGATGAGGCTAAAGAACGATGGAACCAGCTCAACAAAAAGGAAAAAAGAAAAATGACTGAAGTCAAGAAAAGACACAAAGAGAGGAAGCAGAATAGAGGCCGAGTTGACTGAGGCACATGGACCTGGTACATCCCTATAGTGACGGCGCGTAGAGAGTCAGAGGCATACCAGCAAGCTTAGTTTAGTATCTAGGATCATTTATTTGCGGCTGTAGCTCATTATCCTAATTTCTAAGGACCCTGGAATAGTCTCACGGTTGCTTGCGACCATTGGAGACTACTGGAAAGATCTATAAATAACTAACATACCTAGCGTTAAGACAATAGCGGTTCAAACAATGGCCATTAAATGCAAATGCTTGCCCACGGAACTCCCATTAGGGCATATAGGCATCAATAGTGCCATGCCGCGCAAGACAGAGTTGAGCGGGGCTGAGAGCACATTGGAGAACCTGGAGAGCACCGAGAGGGGTTGGGCCGTGCTTGCTGGGCTAAACAACATCCAGGCTCGCTGGCTCGCTTCGCTCGCTGCGCTCACATGGCCATTTCCGCCTTGAGCTGCTCCAAAATAGCGTCCTCGTCCTCGCTCTCGGCGGCGGCGGTGACCGGCGCAGTCTCTGCGGGGAGTTTGGGCGGAACACCAACATTAATCATCTTGTCGTCCAGAGCCTCCTGCTCAAGCTGCTCGAGCTCATCCTCGAGCTCCACATCGTCGGCCTCCTGGAGGGGCCGTGAAATGGCCTCCGAGACCTCCTCGCCAAGCTGGACCTGGTCGCGGATATCGTCCATGGTCTGATCCACTTTGTCGATGTCGATACCTTTGTGAATACCTTTCATTGCTGATGCACCGCGCTCCATAACCTTCATGGTCTCGAGGTTGAGGTTGGCGGCCTCAATAGCGCCGAGCTGCTGTTCGAGCGATGCGATCTGGCCCCAGACTTTCTCGAGCTCCGTCTCCTGCCGCTTCTTGCGCTTGAGGGCGTCGCGGGCCTTATCTTTGTTGACGCTCACCATCTTGCGCGCCTCCGCCTCCGCCTTGTCCCTGGCCGCTTCGAGCGCCGCCTCGCGCTTCCGCAGCGTCTCGATGTGCGCCCTCATATCAATGATTGTGTCGCGCGCATTGTCTTTCTTGCCCGATCCTCCACTAAAATACTTGTATAGGCCTGACATCATATGTAAGCGGTATGGGATCAAGGTGGGTGACTATATCCTTTGGGAGATCAGGTCCAGCGGTGGGCGGGGGAAGAGAGACTAAAGTTAATCAATTTTGGGGGCATTGTAGAAACTCAATAACACACGCTGATTGACGGCAATTGCAATTGGTGCAACTCCTTAGCGTGCAGCAATCACGGGATATGGTACTAGCACTAAATATACTAATTACTAGATGAATTGAGTGTTTCTGGTTTAATTTTTTTCTTCGATGCTGACTTCTAGCCGGATTCAAAAAGGATGGCCATTTGTTTCTCCGTGCCATGTCTTAGATAGTTGTATGGTATTCGAATAGACGTCATAATTAATTGAGTACTAAATACCGATTTAGATGGTTTGAGTCTAATCTTGCTACGAAAAGAGATTATGAGACACACGAGAAGAGCCGATTGACAGTGTCGTGATCAGGAAATAAACTTCAAGAAGCCCATACGCATTCCTCCTAGTTCACGCAGCTAGCCAGCATGCCCTCAGCCTCTATAATAGTTTCAGAGCATAAACTACATAAATTATCGGTAAAACAGACCATCGACACATCAAGTACCTCAATTGGTCTGGCTTTGCAGCACTGACTCGCTCACAGCGCCGCTCGCTTAGAGCTTCACGGGCTCCCTCAAGAACTCCTCATAGGCACGGCGCAAACCATCTGTGCCGGGACCGAACCATCTCAGTACAGGACGAGCCATAGGGGCGACCATGGCGAGGCCCTTCAAGTGCCAAGGAATAACAACCATCTCCTCACGGTACTCGATGGCTGTGACGATACGGTCACGGACTGTTGTGAGGGGAGTCTGGCGGGCCAAAAGACTTTTGTCGTCGTTCATAAGGATGGCCCAAGCCTTGCGCTTCTTGACACCCTGAACCATGGGGGTATCGAACCAGCTGGGGTGGACGCTTCCGACGCTGACACCAAAGGGCTCCATCTCGAGACGCAGCGAGTTGGTGAAGGCGAGGTTGCCGGCTTTGGACGCGGTGTAACCACTGCCAAAGGGCACGTGGGCGTAGGCGGCCATAGAGGACACAGTCAAGAAGTAGCCCTTGGACTGCTTGATGTAAGGGAAAGCGGCCTTGAAAGTACGCCAGATACCGGTCAAGTTGATGTCGATAATACGCTCGAATCCGGCCTCGCTGGTGTCGAGAGAGGGGTAGAACAGCTCGATACCGGCGCCGGCAATGACAACGTCGATGTGGCCGAACTTCTCGGCGGCGGCGTTGGTGGCAGCGACCAATTGGTCCATTTTACGCACATCGGCAACGTAACCAGCGGCGTTTGTGGTGCCGTACTTGGCAGCCATCTCCTCGACTTGTTGCTTGTCCAGGTCCATAAGAACGAGCTTGGCACCCTTTTTGTGAAGAGTTTCACTAAGGGCTCTTCCGAGTCCACCAGTAGCACCAGTGATAATGATTACTTTGTTTTTAAGGTTCCACTTTGCCATTGAAAATAACCGTCAGTGGGGGCGTCCCTATCGTCCTCTTATATCTAGGTGTCTGGGGCAAGGGCACAGGGTGGGTAGGAGTGGGGATCCCCCGGACGATTTGAATGGATTTCTAAATAAAGTCAATAATAAGGTCCGGGTCGTGAAAGCATGTCGTGGCCATTAAACGGCACCGAATGGTCTGTTTCCGTGCCGGAGGCTTTCGGGGCAATAGTGACCCGTGGCCGAGTCTCGGCGAAGAGATGAATTTTAGGGAGACGCTGGTGGTTGCAAGGGAGCTGTGTTTTAGCAAGTACATGCTATAAACCACAATGTGGCATTTTTATTTTGTTTTTGGCACTAGTTTTACATACAAGTACAGTTATTTACTACTGCAGAATTATGCACAGCATGCGGCGATAACCAGTTGATAACCCTATGGCTCTTGCACCAGGATTGGGGGTGAAGGGGTGGGCTTAGCATTCAGTTTGATAAAGCTGTGAAATAGTACCATAAAGTGCGCGCAGACGTCGCCAATTTCCACCATTTCTACCTCGCGTGCATTGCGCTCCCCCACATTTAGGTGCGTCGGCATGCAGGCACTATCCCCGGAAACTGTGGCTGACAAGCACATCTCACACGTGCGATGCGTAGACGCGTTTCACAGTTTTCGTAATCGAATGACCCAAACTTTGCTTAAATATCTCATAGAATTAGGTCATTATTCCCGAGTCAGGCCTGCCCCGGACCATTGATGACCGGGCTTGATGCCGTTTCCGCTGTAAATACCTCCTCAGTAGTAGCCACTTCTATTCAGTAATACAAAGTCCAGGTAATGCCTTCAGTCCTCTCAGTTCAAAGCCACGTCGTACATGGCTACGTCGGTAATAGAGCCGCTACTTTTCCACTGCAATACCAGGGATGGGATGTCGACGCTTTCAATACTGTGCATTTCTCAAATCATACAGGTTACGGCAAATTCGCCGGCACAAAGACCTCTGCGGAGGAATTGAACAGCATCTACTCAAACCTTAAGGAATTGGACTTTCATTATGACGCTTTCCTCACTGGTTATACCCCCAGCGCCGAAGCAGTGCGCACCGTCGGCGAGATTGGTATCGACCTGAAAAATCGGTTCCCCGACCTCTACTGGCAGCTTGATCCTGTCATGGGCGACGAGGGCAAGCTGTATGTGGCTGAAGAAGTCATTCCCATCTATAAAAGCATCCTCAAGTCCGGCAAAGTCTCTCTTATCACCCCCAATGGGTTTGAGGCGGAAACCCTCGCTGGCAAGACTATGAAGTCCCGTCAAGACATAAAGGATGTCTTGGAAACCCTTCACACAGAGTACAAAGTCCCCAACATTGTTATTACTTCAGTTGTTGTCGATGGATCCCTTTGGACTGTAGGCTCTCAGGCCGGTAAGGAACCGTTCTATTTCGAGCAAGAACCCATCAAATCATACTTTACTGGCACTGGTGACCTCTTTGGATCCTTGATTCTGGCAAACTTCTACGAGACACGCGACCTCGCCCAGACAATTGGCCGCTCCATCTTTGTCGCCCGGAAAATTTTGGCAGAGACGTTCGAACACTCCAAGAACAGTCTCAGTGAGGGTGCTAAGCGCGGTGAGTGGAAGAAGATGCGCCATCTCGAGCTGAGAATAATCCCTTGCCGCAAATACTTTGACGAACAAGGGTTTTATGATGAGGCCAAGAAGCTATAGGTGGGGGCGCGCGATAGGTGAGCGGCGCAATCAGAATCAAGATTTGCATTCTATAGAAAGACGCTTGTATATACGAATAATAGATGTGAAGTGGTCAACGGCTTGGTTTTACCGTTGAGCAGCATGTTACATACAGTAATGTCTCAGGAGGCTTGTGCCGTGTACGTTCTAGCACCAGAAGCGATAAGCCCTGTACCAAAAGCCTTTGCTCTTGATATAGGCCTTTTCCTCCTCAATCTCGGCTCTCAGTTGCTCACGGTCTGCAACTCTGACCGCAGAAGTAACATCGATCTTTTTGACGGTAAGGAACGGGTCACGGAACCAGAGAACGTGAGGGACAAAAAGAGCGATCGCAATACATGCCGAGAGCCAGGTTTGGAAAAAGCTGTATGCGCTAGCTTTACCTCCCGAGTGAAGTGGGAACAAGGATACCCAAAAGTTGACACCCAAAACTGCCAAGGCGAGACCAGCACCAACAATGGAACCCCAAATGCCGAGAGGAGCTTTGTATTCGAGCTCATCGGTGGGGATTCCTTGGTAGCGCATAGCCTGGCGATGACGGATATGGCAAATACAGATGGATCCCCAGGTGAGGATACTGGATAGACCACCGATACTTGACAGCCAGGAGAACCCCTTGGAGTAAGTTGGAGTGGCAACAACAAAGCCAATCAAGCCCCACAAGAATGCAATTATCAAACAAAGAACGGGACGACCCTGACGGTCAATGTAAAGAAGGAAATGGGGGGCATGTCCTTGCGCGGCCAAAGAAATAATTGTACGCGAACTACCGTAAATTGCGGCATTACCGACGGACAGGACAGCAAGAATAATGACAACGTTAATTACGCTTGGCAGACCACCAACGCCGGCATTTTTGATGGCGATAACAAAGGGAGAAGAGTTACCACTATTGTCGGTACCAAGACGGCTATCAGTGGAAGACACAAGGCAGCACATGACAACGATAGAAACAATGTAAAACAAAAGAATACGCCAAAACACCTGCTTAGATGCACGGGGAAGAACTTTCTGGGGACTGCCGGACTCCATAGCGGCCAGACCAGCGAATTCACAGCCAGAGAATGCATAGGCGGCGGTCACGAAAACCTTGAACAAACCCTTTGCGCCGTTGGGGAAGGAACCAGGGTCCCACCAAAAGTGGGTTCCAAAGTAGTGATGAGTGGGACCACCACCTGCGGTAACAATAATGCCAAATAGGATGAATCCAATAATAGTGATAACTTTGATAGAGCTCATGACGAACTCTGCTTCTCCGTAACCGCGAACACCAAAGACATTAATGAACAAAATTGCCGAATAGAACAAAGCGATCCATGCTGCGCGGTTCACGTTGACTGCGCCGTTATTATCGTCATCCCAAAAGGTGATACAATTGGCCGCTGCAATGAGTTCTGTGGGTAGAGACACGAGCCAGCCAAGAATATAGATCCAACCAATGGCAAACCCCCAGCTCATGTGCATAAATCTCGAGTTATAGGCACTGAAAACACCGGCACTAGGGTACCGAACACCGAGCTCACCAAGAGCAGTCATTGTAGTGAACAACAAGATACCAATAATAGCGTATCCGATAACGAGGCCACCGGGGCCACCCGCTTTAAGTGAATTTCCTGTACCAACAAACAAACCGGCACCAAGACTACCACCAATCGCGATCATCTGAATATGCCTATTCTTTAGGGAGTGCTTGAAAGGGATATCCGCAGTACCGAAGATGGCTTTCTCCTGGCGGGTCATGTTCGGATCACACTCTGCGATCCCGACCGGTTTCCAATCTGAGCACCATTTCTTGAATCCTGTTTCGTTATTGCTTTCAACAATGTCCCCCTTTTCTGCTGAGCTGAGGCTGGAAACCTCTTTCAAACTGGCTGCTTTTGACATTTCAGTGCTTCGCGACTAAACGATGTGCAACGCAACGGTCTGAGGGGTGGTGGTACTGCCTCATGCATATATATGGAGATATGCGATGCATACAGACGCACCTGGTTTTGACTAAAATGACGTCTCAAACCGTGCATTATCTATGAGTCGGAAATAAAAAACGCCCGATCCGAGATAATTTGAGGTCATCGGAGCCCAAAATAGCGACTCAACCGTGCAGCCCAGCGGTCTTCAATGATGCAAGGTCATGAGACCTTAGGGCATCGGCGCTGATAAGACGCTAGAATATATATAGATACTTGGAACCGTTTATGTAACTTGCTCACTATCATGAGGGTCCACCCCCCAAAAGGCTAAGAGTTCTCGGCAAATAGACTCGCATCTTGTCGATAAAGACGACGTTGCCCGCCTCCATTGGCATTGTGCCTGCGGAACCCCAACCCTGACCACTCAATGCGTACACTCGATTAGCTAAGAATTCCCGGGCTCGCTACAAAGTGCATGTGTATGCGAGGGCGGTGTGTAGCGAATCGATCAGTATAGCGGGAGCCCTGACCAACTTATTTGAAATTTGAAGCTCCAAGAGGGGCGTATGAATGAGATCAAATAGGCAATAGTGCCATGATTTCAATGCACCTTCGAATTTGGTCCCAACCACTACGTAAATATATTCATAGCTTGACACTGGAATGTTGGGACATTTACTGTATGCCTAATAGCAGTCAATTTATCTGATAAGCCATAATGGGAACCCAGCCTGGGGAGGCGTGCCTCAGGGACGATCGCACTGAAACAGCAGCTGTCAGAGATAACCCGGTCAATCGTTGAAATCAGCTGAATTGACTTTTTTTTGTCTCTGCATCTACAACACGAGAGTGATTCCATTGTGGTTTTAGAGGTCATATGGAGAGGGACCTCATCTGGTACGTCGTATATGAATAAAATTGCCCTAGACAAGCGATCAGGATGAGGTATAGGAGTCAAAAATAAATTAGAAGTAAGCCGGGATAATAAAAGGAGTTCAGCAGTGGCTTGTGTAGCATTGATGCCTACATGTGAATGTAGTGCATGCTGAGCACGTTTGGAGTGCTCAAGACGCAACACCCGCAAACTAGAGTGATAATGCTTCAGATTCCAGCAAAAATAACTAATTGAAGTCTCTACTGACCTTTATTGAGGTAGTTTACTGACCCTTATGCGGCACACGCTAACTTGCACCCTAAATACTACTACCAGAAAACCAAGGATAGCTTGACTCAGATTATGTGACAATAATATAACTGAAATTATTCAAACAGTCACTCCTGTACCCCTTCTCCCCTACAAATTTCCTCCCCCCCCAACCAGCCCTCGCTCAAGGCGCTTCTTTTGGGCTTGTGATGACTAATTCTTTGCGCCACGATCCGCCACTCCCGACCAAACATTTTATTTCAAATTTGCAAATTTCACTCGTAACCAACATGACTTTGATTCTTGCAGAGACATCGGCTGGTTATGCCGTTCTCAAGGCCAAAGATAAAAAACTCTACAAGAGCGACTCAATTATCGAGGAACTGGCCACCCCTGAGAAGGCTGCTGAGCAGCTCAAGGTCAAGGCCTTTGAGAAGTTTGCCAGTGCAGCGGACGCTCTCGAGGAGGTCAACGCCATTTTGGACGCCAAAGTCAGCGACAAGCTTGCGTCGGTGCTCGAGGCCTTCAAGGACGACAAAAAACCCACTCTTGTTGTGTCTGATCCCAAGTTGGGCCAGGCCATCAACAAGCTGCCTAATGTCCAGTTTAATATTGTAAGCGACGGCAAGACTCTCGACATTTTGCGCGCTGTTCGCGAGCACCTTCCTTCGCTTTTGCCTGGCTTGTCTGAGAAGGCTATTGGCACCATGAGCCTCGGTCTCGCCCATTCTATTGGTCGTCACAAACTCAAGTTCAGCGCCGACAAGGCCGATGTTATGATCATTCAGGCTATTGCATTACTCGATGATCTCGACAAGGAAGTCAACGTTTACTCTATGCGTCTCAAGGAATGGTACGGCTGGCACTTCCCCGAGATGACCAAAATCATCACCGACAACTCTGCCTATGCTCATGTCATTAAGGCTATGGGCTACCGTACTAATGCTGCTACCACTGATTTCAGCTCTATTCTTCCCGAAGACCTTGAACAACGCCTCAAAGAGGCCGCCGAGATCTCCATGGGTACCGAGATCACTGAGCTCGATCTCAAGAATATCAACTACTTTGCCGACCAAGTCATCAAGCTGACCGCTTACCGTGAGCGTCTTTCTTCTTACTTGTTTGCCCGCATGGCCGTTATTGCCCCTAATCTTACCTCCCTTGTCGGTGAGCTTGTCGGTGCCCGCCTTATTTCTCACAGTGGTAGTATCACCAACCTCGCCAAGGCTCCCGCTTCCACCGTTCAAATCTTGGGTGCTGAGAAGGCTCTTTTCCGTGCTCTCAAGACCAAGCACGATACACCCAAATACGGTATTATTTACCACGCTTCTCTTGTTGGCCAGGCCACCGGTAAGAACAAGGGTAAGATCGCTCGTATGCTCGCTGCCAAATCCAGTGTCAGTGTTCGTTACGATGCTCTTGCTGAGGACCGCCCCGATGCTGCTACTATTGGTACTGAGGACCGCGTCAAGATCGAGAAACGTCTCGCCCAGCTCGAGGGTCGCGAATACGTTCGTCCCGCCACTACCTCATACAACCAGCCCAAGGTTGATATTGTGCCAGTAAAGGGCTACAATGCCGACGCCGATGCCACCATGGGTGACTCTGACGATGAGGATGAGGACGAGGAGGAATCCTCAAGCAAGCCTTCTAAACGCAAGCGCGAGGACGACGATGACGAGGAGAAGAAGAAGAAGAAGAAGGAGAAGAAGGAGAAGAAAGACAAGAAGGAAAAGAAGGAGAAGAAGGAGAAAAAGGAGAAGAAGGAAAAGAAGGATAAGAAGAAGAAGGAGTAATATTGTAATTTATAGCATATACTTGACCTATTTGCACTTGTACTGGCTCACCTAATAAATAACTTTTTTCAAGTCCCGAAGAGTCTGCTCTAACTCTTTTAAGGGGACCCGTTGCTGGAATATCTGCGTGAGACGATCGGCATCTTTCACAATGATCATCAAGACGTGAATTACCTCGAACGTCACAAACACTTCATTAATGGCTATATCCAGCACTTTTGCCAAGGGGATAAATGTGCTAGTATCACTCAAGTATCTCAGGTACCCTTTACTATCTAATTGGATACCCAGACCCTGTACTGCCATCACAGACTCTGTTTTTTGGGTTCGCAGTAGGGGAGCTAGGAGAATGATGCTTGAGAAATAATAGTGACCGAGAACGGCCAAGTAAATTGCAAGAATACATATCAAGGCAATAAGCCCGTATATTGAATAATTGACAGGCGTATTTATGGTCGAAAGCGCCAGCCCAGGCTTGTTTGTTCGCTGCATATGGCTGGTCGATGACTAGTGCTCCTAGTGATTCTCGCTTCTGGTTACTAGTTAACTGCTTAGAAGCCTTGGAGATTGTAAGCAAGGAATCTGCTAAAATAGTGAGCTGACTATGCGAAAAGCCTACAACGCGTTTCACTAGTAAAAGTTAATTTATTCAAGCGTTCGCGTCAGGTCGATTTAAAGGTGCCTCCTGAACCTCATGGGGCAAATAAAAGAGTTTCCGGGGTTGCAAATCGATAATTTCAAAACTTTTAAAGATCCCCCGCTATTATGTTTGCTCACACACGCCCATAGTGACCATTTACTAGGACTGGATCGCCAGAACTACTATGGACCCTTGGTGTATTGTACTGCTACTACTAGAAGCCTAGTACTCAATCTTAGAGGCAGTAACAACAATTTAAACCCATTGAAGTACAACCATCTTCGAAAAGAGAACTGTGGCATCGAAATTCTCCAAGCGTTGGAGCTCGATAAGGGAAAAGTGCTTCGCTGCGGCGATATCGACCTTAAAGTGACAGCAATTGATGCCCATCACTGTCCTGGAAGCTGCATGTTCCTTGTGCAGAGTGAAACCTCGGCGATTTTGTACACTGGCGATATTCGCTGCGAGAAATGGTTCATCAACATGCTCGCCATTAATCCATGTTTATTACCATACACTCACGGGAATAAACCAATCAGCATATATATGGACAACATCTATGAGCAGCATCAGGACAATAGCCTCGAATATTTTGGGGTATCGCAAGGAATCGGGCAATTGATATCGCTGCTCGATAAAAAGTACCCTGACGACACCCCTCTGTGCGCAGTATTCACCACTACTGGTTACGAAAATGTACTAATAAGTCTGGCAGAGTTTTTCAATACCAAAATCCACATGGATCCCTATTACTACTCCCTTTACAACTCTGCCGCTGATACCTGTCCCGTGAGTAGGGCATTAGTAGAGCGATCTACTGTGAATGCCAATTCAAAATGTCGTATACACTGGTGCAAAAAAGGCGATTGCGCGCTAAGAGACCGACGTGATGCCGTTTACTTTAGTCCATGCGTCACCATATCACAGGAAGCAGTTAATGAGCGCAACAGGACGCTCGATTTAGCTAACTTTGATGTTGCAGGGCAGTGTGACATGCAGGTGTATGCTAATGCTGAAACCGGTGCTCGGTACGTTTTATCCACCGATGGTCATACTCTTCTTCCAGGGCATATCTTATTTTATTATTCGCGTCACGCGTCTAGACCATGTCTGACCCAGTTAATTGATGCATTTACGGTTAAAACAGTGCACTCGCTTGACGGTGATCCAATGCAAGGGTTTTCATCTTTCCAGTCTTCAGGCACAGAAGAAATACCCACTGATGAATCTCAGCAGCCGCTGAAATGTCTACCCATCATCAGGAAGCAGCCGGTTAGGTTGAGAGAAAAACCCCCAAAACGAGTAAAGTTTTCTGCGGCATCTACCTCCTCCTCTTCTAATGACGAAGCGCTCATGTTCTTGCAAGGAGGAGCACTGGGGGCGGTTCGGCCTCCACAGGCTGAAGAGAACAGAGAAGTCAAGGATGAACAGAACTTTCTGGAGACACAAGAGACAGCAAACGATAGTCTTTTGAGTCCACCTCCGGAAAAGGCAAAATCACAGCAAACGACTCTGGATCCTATTGCTCGCTCCAACACTCAAGGCGCTGATCGCCCACAGGACAATGCCAGAGAAGAGCACCACGAACCATCTCAACTAGAGAAGCTCACCTCTGAGTCCCAACTTGTTATCTCCGACTCGTCTCAGGTCTGTGCTCCGGAGAATGCGGGTATAGATGCCGACCACACTGGCGCAACTGATGTTGACACAATGCCAGAAGATGGCCCTGAGGACAAGTCAAGGACAGAATTCAAATTATCAGAGATCCAGTCTAAACCCGAGATTGAACCCAAACCCGAGTCTTTGAAGCAGGAAGCGTCGTATGAACATCTCGGTGGACAGGACCTCACCGACGGGAGCTCTTGGTTCTCAATGAGGTTTGACTGGCAGCAGGGGAGCTAACAAGTGTTTTTAATACATGAGAACTAGTACGGGTTGGATTTTTTGCTATGCTTGGATGTGTGCTTATGCTTTTTAGAGTGTTTTTGTTTGTGTTGTTTGGGTTCTTCCGTGGCCTGGGGCAGGTGCCATACCTTGAGACTACCGTCTTCGCCTCCAGTATACAATGTGTTCTCGGCTATTTCAAAGCAACGCACTACATCGTCTCCATGGGCACCCACCAAGTTGTATGCTGAAATGAGCAGGGGCTGGTCATTGACAAAAGGTACCAGCTTGAGGGTTTCGTTGTTGTTGGATCCGATCAAGAAATAATTGCTGTTAAAATCGGCGACGTATTCACAGCCCCAGGCCTCTCTGAGGTCGCCAAATCCCACAGGATGCGGCTCAGGGCCCTGGTCGTCTGGCGTAGTGACCTGATAAAGACTGAGGTCTTCCATCTGGCTGAGAGCAAAGAAAGTGTCATTGCCCAAAAAGTCTGTTCTGTGAATAGCAGCATCATGATTGATCGACTGGAAGATCGTCTCATCAGGGTCCTCTACGTTGAGATCATAGAGGTTCACGGTGCCATCAGTTGAGCCCGAAATTAGCACGTTTTCCTCGGTAGGATGGAACCTGACGTCGGTAACATCGTCAGCGTGGGAGTCCATGTATTCTCTGATGGGGTTTTCATGGTCCAATTTGTATACAAGGATCCCTGCGTCGGGTTTTTTGAGTTCGGTGCCGCAAACAATGAGATCATTGCGAGTTGCAATGGAGCTGAGCGGGTACTGGGCCTTGATTTCTCGAAGATTTGATGTGCTGAGGTTCAGCGACCCGATGACGCCGTCGGTTCTGGCAAAACAAAGCTCAGAGTTGAGGTTGCAGACTCCCACTAAAGGAGCGCCCTTTGGTACTACTTGTGCTTGCGGGTTTACTGACCAGATTGATCCGTCTGCAAGGCCCGCATATAAGCTATTATTTATAAATTTGAGAAATATCACATATTCTTTGAGGTTTAAGGTTGAAACTGGCTGCACCTGCTGCATAGTGGATTGACTTGACGGCTGACAAAAAAATAGTGTGGAGCGAGTCTTTTACTTTGACTGATTACTACTGGGAGTAAAGATGATTAGAGTTGTCGTCCACTAGGGATGACAAAGCACCCTACCACCTGCCTGCCAAAAAATGTCGTCACAGGTGAATAAATCAAATGTGCGCTTTAAGCCGCGTGTAGGACGAAGAACGCGTTTAGATTCCAATGCGAGACGCAACTCAACCACAATTAGCACCTCCTTCAGCGCCCCCGGCGACCGAGAGGCCCTCAAAGCGCTCAAATCGGCCGTCAACGAGAGCGCGATTGAGGACGACGACGAGTTCAAGGCGCCCTCGACGGCGGCCACATCCACAGCTGCGACTCCCATTATGCGATCCGAAAAAAGAGAACCGGTGCCACCAATGCCGTTGCCCCCCTCTGTCGCTACTTTGGGGAGCGAAGGAGCAGCCCAAGAAGTCACTGATAAAGCGGCAGAGACCGGGCAGAAGGATGGCGAAGATTTGGGGGTTGATACTGAGAGTACACCGGCCACATCGGCGGGTGCACCATCCTCTGCAGTGCCTTCATCAGCGCCTACGGAGCCGCTACAACCAAAAAGCGGTGAAAAAGAGTCTAAATCCGGGCAAGAGACTCAAGCTGACGTACAACAGCAGCTGCCAACCCCGAAAGCAACTCAAACATCCCAAGCGGACGCGTCGTCTGCTGCTTCCCCAGCTGTTTCCCATGGAACACCACTTGAAGCACATGCTCAGCCTACACCTCACCCCGCGGCGGCGAGTTCCCAACCGATGCAGCAGCCTGGGTTTGCGCCTCCACAACATCAAGCGCCTCCTGCCCAGTTGAGCCATTTCATGCCCTATATCCCTCAGCCTGTTCAACCCGTTGTCCAACTCGTGCCTGTGCCTACTCCTGGTGTAATCGTCAATGACCAGGAAGAAAACTCGCTGTTTGTGCAGGATCCGGTTCAAGAAACCCAAGTTGTCGCTCAAGAGGAAGAGGAGCTCTCTTCTGGCGATGAGGACGAGCGGGAAATCATCTATGATGCAGATGGCAATGAAGTAGTGGAGCCGCGGCACCTCAAGAAACTCGGCAAGTTCAATGCAAAAGTGCATTTCCCCGCAAAAAAAATCAATGAAGAGACGTTCACAATGTCTGCGCTTTGTACTGATATACCCTTTGGCGACCTGAACGACGACTATTACAAGTACGAAGAAGTCAGGTCGTCCCGCAAGAGGGAAAAAGCACAGCTGCTACAGGCTAAGCGGATGATTAGAGGGCAGTACATGCCCAAAAGCGACCAAAAGCGGTTTGAACTACTACGGGTTTACAAAAAGTGGCAGGAAGAGCGCGAACACAAGTATGGCCATAAACGAAGCGCCGTGGACCTGGATGGAGAGGCGTTTGGGGGCTTGGAACCGGCGATCCAGCAGCCAACCCTCAAGCTTCAGAAAGGAGCTGACGGAAAAATCATTGTTGATACGAAAACCCAGCAAGTTGACCGTCATTCTGCCAACCGGGCCGACGAAGAGAGCGGCGCTCGCACCGAGGTCGGCGCCAAGTACTCAGAGTTCTTGAACAGCGCCTCGTTTAGCACTAAAGAACGCCCCGAGCGCTGGAGCGCCGCGGAGACCGACACGTTCTATAACGCGCTCAGCGCGTGGGGCACGGATTTCAACCTGATTGCCCAGTTTTTCCCTCAACGCACAAGAGGGCAAATCAAGACCAAGTTCAAATACGAAGAGCGTCGCAACCCGCAAAAGGTTCAGCTCTATCTTATTCACAAAAAGAAAGTGCGGCTGGAGGACGTTTCGCGAATCTCTGGCAGAAAGATCACAAATATCGAGGACATCGAGGCTGATCTCGAAAAAGTGCGTAAGGAGCATGCCGAGCAGCTGCGCAAAGAGAGCGAGGCCAAGGAAGCTGCCGCAAAGGAAGACGCCGAGAGAAAGACGGAAGAGCTCAACCGCAGACGCCAAGCCAAGGGTCTCACTGGATCAATTGAAATTATTGGAGAGCTGCCAGCAAAGGGGGAAGATGAAGACGATGACGACATGGATGATTAGGCGGGTTGTTTGCAGACACCTCTTTTGTACGTATTTATTTATATATTTATTACATGCATCATACACCATGGACTATCACTGCCGGCTGTACAGCGCCAGAAAGTACATAGAAATATGTGCGTAGTTAGCGGCTGGTAGTAGTAGATACTACATGTAAGGTATCAACCGGGGATTTAGCACCATCAGTTACACTCGAACGCTTAATTTATCCATTGCACCT